>JAPMNP010719082.1:0-15398 GCA_029874935.1 Atherina boyeri | reverse complement strand
AAACGAACACTTCTAACATGTGGTAGATAATATTAGAGGGTTTATTTGTTTTATGAGTATATCTCCCTTTAACCCGTTATTGTCCTGCTCTTCTGTTTAAAATTTGAGGAACATAACCTCCATGACATCTTTACCACTTGGTATGTAAATCCAAAAGTGAGAATATGTTAAACTGTTATATAGGAAATTTAACTAGGTCCTTGGTGATATTTTCCTTAACTCAAAACCAAATCATTTTAATGTCCAAATCTAACCTAATAATTGAGCTAACCTGATGAGTTTAAATCTGGACAGGAGAAAACCCAGCACCTCCTGGTTTATGATCAAGTGTCCCAATAAACCTGTAAAAATACAGAAATCCTTTGCTTCACAAAATGCTTCAATACTGTACTCCAACGATAATACTCTTGTTTTCACGTTCATCTGACAACAGAAAGAACTCCAATAAATGAAAAATGAAGGATGATTTTCATGCTTATTTTGTTTTTCATTTTGTCTATGTGGAGATGGATCTTATGTGATGACGCAAACATTCTTTGTCCAACTATGCTCTTGAATGGTATTGACATTCAGCTGCCACGTGTTGCTGTGTGATTACATCATTTACCTCAGAAGTTTTGCTACATGACAACATGCACACATTACACACTGTTGATTTACTGACTTTAAAGGAGAAGGAGGGTTGATGGATATTTTGACTGCTGACTCTTATGCAAGCTCAAGAATGTTGCTGTGCAATGTTTCCCAGTCCTTTCACTTCTCTACTTCCACTCCCAGTCACAACTTCTTTTCTACTTTCTTAACTGTGAAAATAGGGTTAAAATCAATGTATTTAGGTTTTGATTAAATAAATACCTATACACGGTTAACGTTGGAAAAGTACACAGTTACAGCCTTAGGTGACACATTTCTGTACTTATTGGTTAGTTCTCATGCGGTGATGTTGACACTGTTCTATACAAAATAACCTTGAAATAGTTATCATCTCATGATATTCATCCAAGGATTGAATACGTTTTGGACAAATGGACAAAGAGCTATCACACATTTTCGAATGAAAATTAAATTTACACAGTAATGTGAGACAGTGTAGCATTTGTACGGTCACTGTTAAGAATTTATAGCTAAAAATGTTGATCCTACAGTTAGAAATAATCGGAAATATGAAACAGTCAATGATATTAACTATACACATGTAACACTGATTTTGATTTTTTCTTTTAAATGTTAAATTAGTCTATACCAAAATAAACAGAACAAGCATGCAATTAAAATAAAAATTAAAAAGTTATTCTGTCAGTTTTTGACATATAAAATCCTTAAACAGGTGGAGTGGGAAAAAGAAAGGGGGGAGGGGAATCAGGTGGAGTGGTTTCTGCACATTTAGCCACTGACTGCTGCACAGCACACTACAGTGGAGTAAACGACCATCTGCATGACAGAAATCAGCTCTCTGTTTTGCGATGAAGAGAAATGAAAGGTTCAAGAGAGAAGTGAGCAGTAGGCCCCCCTGTGGGGCTGCCCTTGTCTTGCCTGATCCAATGTGTTGAAAAGTGACAGCAGCTCTCTGGCAAGATGTCTCTCGTTTGTTTCAGCTGCTGCTCAGCTTTCTTATTACCTCCATCTGCTCCTCGTCTCCACCTTGAACCTCCAAAAATATCATTAAACAAATGTGGCCACTGATTTATCTAGGTCATTTGATATCGCCACATCACGGATCACAAAAGTATTAGTGTTCTCTTGTTTGACTATTTGATTGCCCCTAATGCTAGTTTAAATTCAAGACTGTACAGCTCTACGAAACTGAATCATCAGAGATCATATGAGCCATCTGTAACTGAGTTTTCTGCAATTAATTCTAGATCAAATTCCAGATTAACAAATAAATAGAGAAAATATTCTCATAAATGTTATTTTTTTACTGTGAAATAATGCATTTCTCTTTAGTGTCCTTGTGTTGTTGGTAAACAAAGAAATTTGTTCATGTCTTTCAACTATTAACTTTGTTTCTTGTTTTTATGTCTGTCACATTTTCTCGTTATGCTCAGGGAAGTCGACTCTACAGTGTGTGTCTTCGGGTGACAAAGTCCAACTCAAAATTCATGCCTCACTGTCTGTCTTCACACTGCACGCCATTACGTTTTAGTTATATCCGTTTGAGCAGTTTCTTCTTCAATTTTTCCCTCAAACTGCACTCAGATTACATAAAATTCACAAAAAGAAACACAGCTTTGCCAGCATATCCACTATAGCTTCCACAGACATGGTATATTGTACTCCATGTTTTTCAGGTCACCAACAAATAGGATCCATCACACAATAATACCTACACAAGTAATTGCCTTTCTTCAGGCTATAAGGCCCCGAGGTCCTCTTGTCCTGCAAAAGCTTTGCTCATAAACCCTTGATTCTAAAATTTGATATTGTGAAGGCCCCGCTATTGTTGCTCTTACCAAAGCCTGGATGATACTGTGTTAGCGCTGGGGCTAAATCTCATGTTCTTCACATTGTATCTTATAACCCGGTTAGCTTTTCAAAAACACAAAATGTTTTCACAACGCTCAGAGGAAAATGACTAATGTATCAACTTTGACATAAGAAAACAGAAGTAACGACATAAAAAAATTGTGATTTTCTTTCCTTATACCCACCCAATACTGTATTTCCACCGCTATTTTTGAGGTGTTAAGGTCACTCTACGACATTTTCTTCTACCGCCTAAAACTAACAACAAAACACAAATGCTTTAGGCCATCAACAACCACTTCGTTGTGTCCACTTATCCCTGGCTCACCAAAAAAGCCACCAACAACAAAGAAGGAACTCCAACAAACAATAAAGGCAATTTAACAGTAATGCTCAGTGTAATTTTTAGAATCTGACAGTGTGGTTTGTCATTTCTTATTTGATTGAGGGTCGGCAAACAACATTACAACCTTTGCTTATGTTGCTTTGTTGCCTTTGGCTATCTGCCAAATGCAGCCAACAAATCAGAGCTTATTTCATAAATGCATTTTCCCAGTTTATTGCATCGGACACAGGGAAATCAGATTTATTTGGGTATATGTGTACCACTCAGTCACTATGCTGGCTCACACAGGATTGGCTATGTTATCACTGACATGGTGATATGTGTCAAAATATATGGTTTTGCCTCAGAACTGCACACTTTTCAAGGTTTCATAAGGAACCATGTTGATACTAATGAAAGCGTGTGAACCGAGAACAGAGACACAAATAATTAGGCATATTTTCTTTTGATATATGCATTGAAATAACACCAAATGGCCCTTACACCTATTTGGGATCTGTGGAGTGTGTTTACATGGCTAGTTCTCTTTGAAAGGGACAGACCTTATTAGCGTTTGTTTGTCCTTTGCCTTGAAAATCCAAGCAAATGACATGGGAGTTCATTTTCTAACATCTTTGAGCTGAACATGAAAGAACCTTCTGGTAATTAGTATATAGTGATTAATGATCGCTGGTATCATAGCCTCTTCTGCTTTAATCAAATAAACACACACATAAAAACATACTCTGTGTTTCCGGGGTGCTATTCCCACTTAAGCATGGTTTTGTAGATGTACGTGGATGGAATCTGGTGGCACAACAAAGTTTTGCTAAATTAATGAGTACATGGTGCATATTTATCTTTTATCTAAATTAGGGAAGTATGCCATCCTCACATCCACATGTGAATGGTTTTTGGTTCAATTCCACATGTAGAGATCTAAATGAAATATTCATAACTGCACATTGGAATCAACTGTACATCAGAAAGAAGTGGTGGATTATTCATCATTCTAACATAAAACTTATATTAACAAAAAACCTATTATCTGTCTGGTGGCACTGTCCTAGTATGCAATATCAATAGCAAATTATGAGGCAAATAAGAAAAGCTAAACAAATCCATGCCAGCTCGAGAAAACACAACAAACACACTTCTGCTCCCTCGAAAATCATTGCTAATTATTTCAAGCAACACACACTGATCAATCCTTCATAACATAACGTCATTCCACATGTAGGTTCTGGGCTGCAATCTGATTCTGGTAATGTTTTTAGGGCTCTCAAGCCTTTAGCTTTTCTATTGGTTTTATGGATTTTGCTGCAGTGAAAGAGAATAGGAGACCTATTTTTTTTCCAGAGGAGTTTATCATAACCCATCTGATTAGATTGACAACATACTCAATAAAACGCTTGTTAAAAGTAATCTTATAAGAAGCTGCACAATGTTAACCAAACTAGACTGTCATTGAGTCTGCTTTATGTATATGATTTGCTGTACAGACATTTCTATTTGAATCACAGTTTGAAATACAAAAAGAAAGGTGAATCTATTCTTTCCTTTTCCATTTTCATGTGATTCTCCAGACAAGAGCAGGTAGGGGTATTAACACCTCTTGAAAATGTGCTCTTCTGCAAATTTATGAACTCAAGAGCTTTCCCTAGCCTGGATTCCTCAGAGGTGAAAGGTTCCAAATCCCTCTTTAGATGGGTTGATCTTCTCAGGCCCATTATGCCCCTTCACTGTGACAGACTGGAAGCTGGGAAGCAGTCTGGGGAAGAACAAAGATAAAGGTGGAATTAAAAGATGAAAACTGAACTCAACTTCAGCATTTGTATAACTTACCCTTTCGTACACCTGAGTATTAGCACAATTCAGTTTGTATTCCTTTCTTAATGCCTTGTTTCCCATCGTCCTACAAACCACTGCACTAAAGCTCTTCACTCTGATGCCAGTAAAACATTGTGGGACTGCTTGCAACAGAAGCAGACAAGTGAACAATTTTTATGTTCGTTCATAATGACATAAAGGACGTAATGTGATTGTGAATCAAGGAGTCAGTTTTGAGAAATTTAACTCTTATTATGTAGAATCTCAATTGTTTCAAACATGCCTTTTTGATTGTCGGAGCCAGTAAAATGATGAGAAAACTAACTGAGTGGTCTGCAGTTTTTCATATCATTATCATTTTTAATTCGAACTGGATGATATCAATGCTGCCCAGTCCAATGTTCTTGTAGAACAAAGAGTATCTCATGTCAGCTGGCTGCTGAGCTGAGGGCAACAGCTTAGTCCCCAAAGAGAAAACTGAGATTGACTGTTGGGAAAGCTGGAACACAACACATCCCCTGAAGCAGTTGATCATAACACAAATGACAAATAATTGACTGGATGATGGATGATTAGATTAGATTTATGGCTTTAAACAAGGTCAGACATCTCACTCCCACCTGCTAAACCACAACACAGCTCCAAATGATGGAATCAGAATTATGGTTATGTGCATAATCATTTTCCTATCACAGCCTTGGGAAGGTTGTTGAGGATTTGTGTGATATCCAATAGGTGTTGGGTTTAACAGCTGAGTCTACTGGGTCAAAACACAAGGTCAGAGGAACAAGGAGAGGGATCCATTTACTGCTGCTAGGCCTGGAGCACAGGAAGTGATGGAGTATCGTGGTCTATATGTTTTTGTCCTGGATTCATTTAGTCTTAATCAAACGACAAACACAGGCTTATATCAAAAAATGACAAGTGACCCTAAAATGAGCCAACATTGGTAACATGACTTCCTTACTGAAAAACAATGCAAGAAAACTCTTTAGAATTATAGTTCATTTACATGCAAAAAACATATCTAAACTTAAAGTAGAATCGTGTTAATAAACATCAGAAATCAAGGTAATCCTGTGATGCTCCTCTGTGGGATTTTTGGCTATCCATACTCTTGTGTTAGCACTAACTCCTGCATAAGAACTGATATTCATTTGCTTTAAAAGGACAATATCAAACAATAACAAATACTGACAGCAATTCATGAATAAAAGTGTGAGGTCTAGTCATGACACCTGGATTATTTTGCATCTTAAAATATGAGGGGGTATCTCAGTTTCATTTATTTAGAAAGGTACATTTCCCTGCTGATTTAAAACCTCTTAAACTGCATAGTGTTTACCATAAATCTCCTTTTCTCTGATTGAATCAATCATTTGGTCATGAACTCTACACTTGAGTCATATAATGAAGGCCAAGCTCTCTTATATGGGGTCCTTTTTCAAGACAAAATGAGTCTTGCAGTCCTGTTTACTTTGCTGTTAACTCATGAAGAATAAATTACCCACTTTAAAGGTTTCCAACCTCACTACCGGTGTGAGAAAAAAAAAGAGGTTTACTATTTATAGAAGGTAAGTGGTTAACTTTTATATGCACTTTGGTAGTTTTTGCACAGCCCGTCTCCTTCATCCTCTGTGGCTCGAGGACAAGGGAGCTGTTAACTGTTGAGCCAATAAAATTGTTATTGCCGCTATCTTTAACATGCTGTGAATGAGGAGAGCCTTAAACAAACTACAGACTGCAGTGGAGGAATGATTAACTCTTGTATTCATAATGCTCACTGTGTAAGGCAGCCAACCGTATTTTTTTCCAAATGGTTGAATTTTATTTGTGAGACATAAATTTCCTAGATCCTTACCAATGCATCCACAGACAGCTTAACAGCGTGAGGTTGTAAAATGTTCTTTTCTTAAAAAAGAAAAAAAAAGAACAAGAAGAATGTGATTTAATGTGAAACTTTATCATAGAGTGGAATGTACTGTAGTACAAAACCACATCTACAGTACCATTAAATGGAAAAAAAGTCTCTTAGTTAACACCACCCCTACTTTTTGTGGTTGTGCATTAGTGGACAGGTTTTCAGATCAGGAAAGTTTGGTTATTAAATGCCAGATATATAATTGTGCTTACCTCAAAGGAGAAAATTTCTTCGTATAAAACCTTACACAGAAGTGAAATGCGCNCTTAAAAGAAATATGTAAATCCATTTTGCCCCAATGGCTACAAGCAATTATATCATTTTTATTTATTTGCACAATTGTAGCCTAACTGTACCTATCTTTCCCTTACATTAACATGGATAAACACATATTGGTTTATATGAGGAATTTTCTAAAAATATCATATGAAATATTCCTTTATGGCTGGAGCAAGCTAAATGAATCCCATGCATCTCAGAGAGTTACAGCAATCCATCCATATGGATACCTATATGTTATGTTTATGAGTACCAAGTAAGTGAATACTTTGCTGAAGACAGGTCATTACTTAAGTAGCTATTGCACACACTTTACTTTTTTTATCCATAATAATTTATCTAAGACCAAAATAAATCAATGCATATTTACAGAACATATGTTACTAGATTTGGACAAGCTGCAAAGCCCAGCTCCATTAATAAATTGAGAATGTGAGGGTTCATTACTGTATGGGTTTTCAGAGCATATCCATGCAAATGGCAAAGAAATGCAAATGCATAGGCATCATCAAGCAGAGTGCTCTGAATGGATTGCCACAAGGTAATCACAGGGCCCACCACAAACAATTCCACTGGACTATGTTGGTCTATCAATTCCACAATCACAATGTCCAATGTCTTAAACATGGGCATACATTATGTCATGGGATATCTATTTGATTTACTTGTTGATCTAGATCTAAGGAGCACACGGTTTCTCTGACAAATGGCGTTGTAACTTCTAAGTGAAGACGTGAAGTTTCTCTCCTTAATTGGCCTTTAAGACTGCACCACCAATTATTAATCAATGGGTGTCAAGGGACCTGGGACTCACTTGTATTTAGAGCAATAAATTGCTGAATTATATTCATATTTATTCTAAGTAGGTCTTCATTGTAATTGGCATGTTATTAGGCTGAGGGCTTTTAGTCTGTATCAAAGTAATTTAATTAAAAAAAGTGAAATATAGATCTGTCTGGGATAAACAAACAAGCCAGCTGTAATATGACAGAAATGCGGTGAACGGTCTGGTTAAGTAGCTCATTATTTTTGCCCTTCCTTGAGGAAAATAACTGCTTCAGGAGTGTGGACCCCGCTTCCATTGTAGCAGCCGGGAACTATGGAAGCACCTCATCAATCCACTTATCCCTGTTCCGTTGGTCGGATAATCTGAGTGTCTGACACTAATGGTGAGGTTGCCTCAAGACTGAGAAAATATACTGAGGAGCCAGCTGAACCCCCTCTTCAGTTCCCTTCCTCTCTCGTCTTTAGATGCACACGCAGACACACACTCATTCACACACACACATATATGGACAAACATGTAGTGCATTCTCCATCTCTTCCTCTGTTTTCCAATGTTCAGTCAAGAGGGTAATCCTAAGCTTCTTTACTTATCTCCAAGAGGAATTTTCAGCATTACTCATGATAAGACACAGGTCCTCACTGATAAAGAGAGGAAAAAGCTCTCCAAAGCTAACTAAGGTGGAGATACTCATGGAATGCAGTTTTTGCAAGAAAACTGCTAGATGTGGATGAAAGGCTATTGTCTATTTAGCTTTATTGACAAAAAAAAACAATTTGCAATTATGTATTCTTTTTTCCCATTCAAAGTAGAATCATATTTGTGCTCATGTTCAAATACATTATAATGCTAATACTGACTGTTCACATAGAATTCAAATAAGAATATGACACGTCTGCACTGTTTTATATACAGAACATCATGTCAAACATGATGACAAGTCAGTTGCTGATCCAACAAAAGTCATTGGAAAAGATTATGTGGCTCGTTTTCCACCTCAGCAGTGTAAAGTCAGTAACACTGACAACTCAGACATCATGATTCAAACTTATTAGGCAACCTCTCCTGTCTGCTGAAACAGTGGCGTTTACTTTGGTAAGAAATGGCAATACATTATGCTTCGCTATATACTGTTAAGGGGGGCTGCAGGTCAAAGTGATTTACACCTTTGGAGAGAGCTTGACTCGTGTGAGGGTGAAGTGGAGCTAAGGGAGGAGGGCTTGCAGCACGTGAAGATTTATCATTTCCATGAACTTTTTACAATCCTCATGCTTTACCCTGAAACAACAACACAGGTATTTAACCTGTTCTTTGTCAAACCCTGCATGGAAAACCTCAATTCCTCCTCAGGGAGTCGGTAGACATTTGTTTATTTTCAACTTGGGCTAATTGGCCAAACTATCTTTACAATTTTCCAGTTGCAGCACCATAAGCACACGACTGAAATGAACCTCACAGAAATACGCTTCTGACGGATGGCATGGGTTCAAACGGAGGTTAGGGCCTACAAGCGTGGAGAAACTAAAACAGCCCCCCTCTTCTCCCCGGATCCTCCGTTTAAAGAACGCAGCTCTGTCACATTCATCTTGGAGGCAAACTTGCAAAGCAATTTGTTGAGGGTCAGCAGAATATGTGATAAAAGTGTAGTCTTGTTAAGCATCCATCACAGGCTGATTCGGATTTTGAGCAAAGATGTAGTGACAAAAATACACAATGGGTTCAGGGTAATGGGTTTAGGCAGGGATATTGGGTTGGGTAATACAGTTAATAGGTCCTTGGATCTGGGGGCTCTTTTAGGCAGATATGAGAAGCATCACCGGCTGTCATATTCTCCGATGAGAGTATGCATTAGAGCAAACTCTATTTAGTAAAAGACAATTCAATTAGGGACTATTCAGGGACCCCAGATTATTTCCCTACGGGCATCCGCTCATTCGAGGCAATATTCAGATTTCATTGTGTTTTCAAAGTGGAGAAATGTCAACGGCTGGCTCCTGCAGTGGTCGGGGGGCCTGTATGGACATTTATATTTCAACGGTCAAACAAATGAAGACAAAATTTCCTCAATACAGCCCTAATGTACAGTAGCAATATTCTATGGACAGAGTGGTTGCATCTATCTTATGACACAGGGGCTTTATGGCTTAGTTTGTATTGTCTGCATGATTGAGAGTCCTGCATTTCCATATTATTTTTCTATAAGATAAAAAAGAATATCACAGTAGTCAGCAGTGAACTAAAGGTTAATTATATAAGCACTGCAGATCAGTTTAAAGTTAATATCATAGCTGTTATTGTCTTCTGTACATTAGTATAAAATAAAATAAATCTAATTTTACCATATCAACAGTCTGAGCGTTTCCACGGATATCAACAATAAGAGGATCTGAGCAGCTGGTTATTTCTGTGCATAGAATTGACTTACCAAAAGTGTATACTTTATGGGATTTGGCATTTGGGAATTTTTCGTTACATCAAATACATATGCTGAACATATCAGGTGTGACCATACAATCAGAGATTTATATCCCATCATGGTGAAAGTACATTTTTATGTCATACACATTTTTATGTCATATGTTGCACATATCGTGTATGTCAATGCAGAGGCCTTTTCCTTTAGTATTCTACTATGTCAGAACATAAATGCATATGTCTATATTGTACACACATGTGTTTCGTATATCATCAGACACTGAGACAACACCTGTCTCTACATGAAACTAGAGACTAGTGCCTGCATCCAGGGGCTACGCAGAGCAGCGACAATGCAAGTGGGTCACAGATAGTCATAAATCCAACCTCCTAAGGTTATTACACAAGAACCTGAGATGCTGGCAAATCAATTCACAGTTTGGCAGTGGACTCATAAAGCGACTTTACTAGCTCATCCAAATCCAATCAGCATGTTGCCTATGTAAATAGAGACGTACAGTATTTCATGCAAAGGGACTTCCTGGGGATGACATTGCATCAAGGATGTGTCACATAAACAAGCAAACCATTGTTAAACATTAGCAAATGTTAATGTAATTATTGCACTGTGTTAAGTGATTTTAGTAGGCAAGTCTTGCTAACTTTTTTTTTTCCATACTAAATACCGTCAGATCAAGTGGAACATGACAACTTCTTGGAAAATATAAAGCTTAATAGTGTCGGTGCAACTAATGGAGCATACGAGGAGCTCTTCAAGAGCGAAGACGGGGCAGAAAATTTTACAAGTGAAAAGGAAGCAAGAGAGATGTCTCAGTAGATTAATTCCACGCAGTCACAACGTTGTTATTGCCGGGAACAGCTCCAGGATTTCTGTTTCACCCTAATACCACGTTGATGAAGTGCTCAAGAGATGAATCTACCCATGCAACATAAAATTGGGCAGATTTTAACTGTGTACATTAGATACGTCCTGTGCAGACATATTGAATGACGAAAGACATGACATGATGGTGGCAGGCTACTAAGATTTATCTGAAATCCAACCATATCACATAACTGCTTTGAGAACAGTAAACTTAGTTGCTGACTCCAGCTGACATTAATTTTAATCCGCTCTGAATAATGTCCTTCCTGCGGCCCTGTCTCATAGATGCGACAAAAATGCAATGAATGCATTTTAACATTAGGTCAAATAACATTCAGTATTTTGTTTTAGATTACACACATGCAAGTTTAATCACGATCAGCACATTGGTGACTGTCCGTCTGCGAGGTGTATGATGTTAAAATATGCTGGCTTGTCTGTTCCTAAACTGTCAATGACAGAGGGGACCTTGGTAATGAAGAGCAAATATCCGTATTCACATGTAGAACAAAGGAGCTTGATATAAGCACAATGCTTATGCCAGTATTTCCACCACTGTTTGTCCCGGTGGGGTTGGCATTTTGCCTCCGACTGATTGGCTGGTCACTGCCCTTCTCACTGGCTGTGGACGTTAACTTGTCAAAGGGAAAGGGGAACAACTTTGACGATGTCCTTTCTTTTTCCACTGGCCACACAGATCTTCGCTTTGCTGTGGCAAAGTTTGACTGAACCTTTTGTCTGGGGGAGTTGGGGAGAGACAGAAAGAGAGAGAAGGAGAGAAGAAGGGGGGAAAGGGGACACAACAGCGACCATATGTTCAATGTGACCCTCATTATTCTCAATTAGGGCAGCCATCCATGGAATGGTCTTGCTGATAACAGCCCATAACACCTTCGGTGGAATGGAGCACAATCTTCCAGCGGCACAGTGGACAAGCAGGGTGGCAAACAGGCACATGCATGCCTGAGTGTGTGTATGTGTGTGAATTTGTGTTCATCAAGCAAATGTGCAAAGACACCTTTTACAAACTTAGTTAGCATGCATACAGTCACTGCTGTATACTTGCATCGCCACTTATGTGTATGTACAGGAGATTTTGGAAGTGCCTTTGATTCTCTGTGTGTGCACATTTGAGAGACCTTTGACGACGTGGGGGGGTGGACAAGCATGCAAGCTTTGCCAGCTTCTGGAATGTTTACAGGGGGTATGCAAGGCCACAGCCCTGGTCCCCATGATGTCTGGATGGATAAGATGATGGAGAGCAATGAGGTCACATTGAGCATATGATGTAAAGGCTAACCTTATGTCTAACCATTAATGGCCTTATGAATCTGACAGCAAGATTCTTCTTTGCCATTTAACATATAATAAAAACAATATTTAGATGGGGGTGGGGATGATGATGATCAGAAAAACACATACTAGTCGTATGTCTTTGTTCCTCATCCCAGTTGTTCTTTCAACTCATTAGTGCAAGGCTGAGCTGAAGGTGACCCATGCGAGAGGCAGTGAAGTGCTTAAGAAGTTGGTGAGCTTTCTTATATACACTCATTTCAGTTTTTAAATTGAAAAGAATTGATACATTTGTCAAAGTTGCATGGCTTTCATGTTTATTTATAACAAGAAGTGCATGTGTTTGCAATATTTTTTTATGAACTGTGTGTAATAAATAATGTGAATGTCTTTTTTAGTTTACACTTAAAGTAAATGAACTTTCTTTCCGAGGTAAATGAATGAGGCTCATACAAGTCATCTGTGATTATTTTTCCTGGCCTGATTCCCAAGCTCTTACTGTAACCCTTGGAAGCAATGACATCACCCTCATTCCTTCTTCTCTGAATTCAAAATGCTCCAAGTGATTAAGTTCCTGATAAAAACATGGGAGGCAGTGCAAGGCTGTGGCATTGGGCAGGCTCATTGATTAAACCAAACAAGAGGCCTGAGCATCATGAAGTAGCTGCAGCAGCTGTAGCCATAGTTTCTGGAAAATATATTTTTGTCTTTGATCTTGCAACAATGCACTCAATCTTAATTTCTGCTTTGTAAGTTTATGTGTTGCCTTTCAAAATGTATTTTCAACTATTTAGCACAAGGGGTGCTTATAAATTTACAAAGAAATACAGTTTTACATAAAATTCTTGTTCATTAAAATACTTGAACTTAGCTACAAACTGTTTGTGCACTTGAATATCATCTCTATAGCATAAATCTGTCTTGCCTAGACAATAGATTATCCTCCTCTTTCAGCCTTTTGTTTTAGTTGCTCCTTTGCAGACTAGTTGAAATATAAATATATTATTTTAATTAGGTATCATTTAAACCAGATCTTAGTGAATATATTTAGTAATATATATTTTAGCATCAATTGGCAGACTGAAATAAACATCTATCTGATGTCTAGGACAGTTGTTACATTTTTCTAGACACTGCATGTCTTTTATACAGTATACGAACATACCTCAAGCCATTTATTCGTCTATATTTGAACTTTCATGTCAGATTTATATTAACAGGAATTGCATTTGAAGATATTGCGAATAATTCTCCCCTAAAATTTCACAATGATGTGAGAATTTACCATCCACATTTACAGTTATAGAATACAATAATGTCCAGGTGAAAGACAATGGTAAGCAATGTAAGAGGGAAGCAGATAAATCCTGCAGGAGGACCAACTTCTGCCCTGGAAAGCACACTAGGTGAGACTACTCTCCCCCTCTGTACATAAATACAAGCTCCTGCTGCTGTTGCGGCATTTCTTAGCAACATACAGGCAATACAGACAAGTTTGACTGATATGAAATTGAAGGCATGGGTTTTGCAACGCCTGGAGTTTCAGTACCAAGTAGGCAGTGGTTCGATTTCTCTGTTATTCACATGAACAGTGTAATTCTCACTACTTGACACCATAGACCAACTATGCAATGCACATAGGTATTTTGTGAACAGTGACAAAGAGTCCACCTGAAAGGCCATCACCAGCATGGAGTGGTAGTTTGAAAGTGGTTGTCAATAGGAAAGCAGAAAGGTGCAAATAAAGCTAGATGAGGTGGAAGACAAGTTGTTTCTTGTTGCTTTAGCAGCAGATGAGACAAGAGCACTGATGATTCATCTAAGAACAAGTTGGAAAAGGAAAGGGCTGTACTTAGCTAGTCTAGTCTCTTCAATATTTAATTACAATGCACACCATTTATGAAAACAAGTATTTCCAAGGCCCACCCTCATAACTGAAAACTACCAGCTTTAACCTCATATTGAGATTTTTTTCATTTATTGCATATTGAAAAAATCTTATTATTTCAAATCAATAGAAAAGGAAGCCAACAAAATGAAGACTAACACAAAGACTAACTAAATTACCACTTGAAGAGGAAAGGTAGGAGAGACAATTAATTACATCACTAAGTGTAGGTCAGATAAACATCAAGTTGGAGTAAGCCAATAAAATACAATCTATGAATAGGACAGCACAAAACCTGATTTAATAAATGGATTTCTGGCCCTATTTGAGTGAGTTAGAAATCAAATATGAAACATCCACGCATGCTTTAATTAAAAAACAAAACGGTAATTAGATAATGATAGATATTATTATAGGGCTGGATATTGACATCACTCTTGGTTATAAGTAGGGCTGGGCGGTATACTGGTTCATACCAAATACCGGTGTTATTTTTTTTATGATTTGAATTTTTCATATAATCAAATACCGGTGTGTACAAAACGTGCAACACGTTGGGAACGCAGAGCGGCGGAACATCACGCCGCTGGACATTGTTTGAGAGGGGGCTGTTTTGCAGTTGCACCAAACAAGCAGCATGCAAGAGCACAGACTGTGTTGAGTGTAGGAATCTCATTAAGCGGTTAACAAAATGGATAAACACAGTGACAGTTCCCGAATAAACAATAAAACGGAAAAACTTGTCTGTTGTCTGGAAGTTCCTCAGCTTTAAAAAAAAAATCCGACGTTGATCAAACAACAATATTCTCCAAATGTTGTTGGGCTAAAGTTGTAATCACAGGAGGCAACACAAGCAGCTTGCTTCAACACCTCAGCCACAAGCATGTACTAGAAAATAAAGAATGCATGAAACTAAGATCTGCGTCCTCCGTTTCTGCAAGTAAAGTTGGCACTGCTAGAGAAAAGGTGAGTCAGATGTCACTCAAAGACGTGTTAGCCAGGGGGACTGCCTACGACAAGAAAAGCAAACAGTGGAATGACATTACAAACGCCATCACCATTCACATAGCCAAAGACAGGGTACCGCTTAGTACTGTGTGAAAGACGGCTTCAGGGAGATGATTGAAATACTGGATCCTAGACATATTTCACCAAGTTGAAAATACTTCAGCGTTCAGCCAAACAGCTATTCCCAACTTGTACCAAAAGCACAGAGCTAAGCTAGAAGCAGACTTGAATACTACCTGGTTGGGCTTGAAGCAATATATTAATGCAAGTTGCAGACTTTTTATATTTATTTGTCTCGATATT
>JAPMNP010719075.1:0-11867 GCA_029874935.1 Atherina boyeri | reverse complement strand
CTGTTGGTGTTTCTATTCTCGATTACTGTTTCTCTGGCTTTATGTCTATTGTTGTCTTTGTTTTTTTTGTTGTTTTTTTACGTAATCACAGTTCACATACATGTTAATACCTTGATGTTCTTTAAAAAAAAAAAAAATGACTTCACTCAAGATTGCTTTGCTGTGCTTTCATAAAACTATACGGTCAGAGGTTCCACATTTTTGCTCTCTAAGTTACAGCTTCTATCAGCACTGTGTTTATTAATAGATGGAGTTTTTAAAATCTGCACCCTGTTGCTTAAGCAGCTCCAATCATTGACACCTTTTGCAGAGTATCCATGGATAACTCATTAGTCCTCCCCACTGACCTGTTACACAAGACTCAGCTGTCCTAAAAGATTGAGATTTACTGTTCCTGCTTCACTGGGTGATGAAACTAGCCCTCATCTTCTCTTATGACCTTTACATGGTCAGTGTTTGTCACTTTGATGTGACATAGATTCTCTTGTGTTAATGCTGCATTTCAGTTCATGACATGATATGTAAACAGGTAGTCCTTTATTAGTCCCACATTGGGGAAAATTCCAGTTGTTACAGGTCAAAGTATTTTATAAGATTAAATAAACTAGGAATAACTAACAGCGTTCACAAGTATGCAGTAGAATTAAATGAGCTAAATGAAATTGATTGAATGATGAACACTTTATCAATCCAGAGGGAAATTGCAATGTTGTTTTATGGTTTCTTCTTTTTCCTTTTCTTTTTTTTTTAAAGTGATGACAATAACAATTCATTCCAGAGGGTGATTGCTGCTGGCAGGAATGATCTGCGGTTAATTTCTGTCTTGCATTGGACTTGACGAAGTCTATTAAACACAATCGGTTGTTCTTTCACTGTGTTGTGTAGAAGATCCGCAGAATCGTTCTTTATTTTCAGCAACTTGTGCTGCCTTTTTTTCTGGACAACCTGCTCCAGTGGCTCCAGAGGTATCCCCAGCACAGAACCAGCTTTCTTGATTAATGCTGTATAATGACCCTCACTCTTTGCCACATGGGTTTCTGGCAGGTGAAGAACATTTCAACTGTATCTCAGCG
Organism: Atherina boyeri; assembly: GCA_029874935.1. Lineage (NCBI taxonomy): Eukaryota > Metazoa > Chordata > Actinopteri > Atheriniformes > Atherinidae > Atherina > Atherina boyeri. The sequence goes on along the minus strand of JAPMNP010719075.1, from coordinate 10,794 downwards.
TTACATAAGTCTATGAGAGGCTCCCATGAGAATGCGTCTCTCTACTGGCTGGGCCGAATGCTGGAGGGCGGTGAGGATCCACTCTATGTGGCTCGCAGACTGGTCCGCTTCGCCAGTGAGGATGTGGGTAAGTTAGTTAAAGTAACTTTGTGCCATAGATTTTGATTATTTTTTTGTGATGATTTAGAACTGTGACCTTATGCCTGTATCCATGGTTATCTTATTGGTAGTGTAGCGTCTTTTTAGCCAGAGGGGAGACTCTGTTTCTTAGACAGACACCCTATGGTTGTACCCTATGGTTAACCCATAGAACTAAATTAAGTCCTTTTCAGCCATGTATTGGTTTCCATTAAAGGTGTCATAGAAGATGTTTCTTTTAATAATTTTAGCAATATTCCATGAAATTGGGTTCACTTCCCCATAAGGTATGATTGATTAAAAGCTTTAATACATTTTATGGATATTTTTATGCATGCGGCTGTGAAAGTAATGGGACTTAAAAAACATCAGCTAATCATTTCTGCTCACATTGCGTGTTTTATTTGTCTAGTGGCCCTCCATTCACTCTATCACGTTTGCAAAATAGCTAACATTGTCTTAAAGGCGGAATAGGACTCATACACTCATACAACTTTATGTTGTGTCTCCTTTATCTCTCAGGTTTGGCAGATCCCTCCGCCCTTCCTCAGGCTGTGTCTGCTTTCCAAGCCTGTCATTTCATTGGCATGCCTGAATGCGAGGTAGGCTAACTTGCCCAATCAGCAGCTGTTTTTGTAATGTTAAGTCATTCTTATAGAAGTTGTTTTCCCTCATCTGTATCAGGTGATCCTCGCTCAGTGCGTCGTCTACATGGCACGAGCGCCCAAATCTGTGGAGGTCTACAATGCCTATAACAGTGTAAAGGCCTGTTTAAGAAACCACAAAGGCCCCCTTCCTTCTGTTCCCTTGCACCTGCGCAATGCTCCCACCAGACTGATGAAACAGCTGGGCTATGCTAAAGGCTACAAATACAACCCAGCTTTCAAAGGTCCTGTAGAGCAGGAGTACTTACCTGAGGAGCTCCGGGGAGTTGACTTTTTCACCTGGATGACCTCAGATCCGTAAGAATTTCCTGTAGTGATTTACTTTGCTGGTCATGAAGTTTAAAACCAAAGTTAATGAGTGAAAACAGCCCTAATTATAGTTGCTAGCCCAAAGATTAAAATAGCAGTAAGGATTTTAGCATGTGCTCTCATTTACTAAATAAGGAAGGGCCATCATCTCAACCATTTAGATCAGTCAAGTAGAATATTTGAGTCAAACTAAAGTTTCAGTTTCTACTAGATATGTTGATGTCTTAATTCCATTCAGATACAGAAAGAAAATGCTTTTTGTTTCCATAATAGTACTTTAACTATTGATGTTCATTATCAACTGTTTTCAAATGTTTAATCTGTTCATTTCAAAATGGGCTTTTTCTTTTTTTTTTGCTGATCTTGTCATTTTCTTATTGTTTTATAATTCTTACATTTTTTTTTTGTTAAAACCACATTATTTCCTTTTTAGTATGTATAATTAAAAAAATACAAGTCAAATGCAATAAAATGTCATTCTGTTTATTGTTCAGTCTCTTCACCAGTTTTGAAAACTTCCTCAGTTTTGGGCCATTGTCTGCAAAGAAACATGACATGAATAAATTTGCACTCTTCACAAAGCGCCTCCTGTGACTTCCTTATGTAAAGTGAATGATTTTTGGGTTGTTGGGTGACTCTCTCACCTCACTGATCCAAGGAATAAAAGAGGCCACACGAGTAAAGACTGTGGGTTTTTTAAGTGTATTACAGCCACGTCCATCTACAAAACTTGTGACTCCTTCAACGTACCATCTGCCATCTCTGCCCTGACAATTCAGAGGACCTCCAGAGTCACCCTGCAGTTTCATGCAAAGAGATACTGAATCATTGAACAACACCAACTATTATTTTTGCATACATAGATTATTAATTACTATTACTATTAATTACTATCACTATTAAATTGAGTTATCTGGTTGTTTCTCACATGGCATGCTGATTTGCTTTCTCCTCCTGCACAGACCATTGTTGTCTTAGCAGAGCTGCCCCACCAGTCACTTTGACTACAGACACTGTGACCCACCACAGGAAGCAGTGCCTGCTGTAATGTAGTTGCCCGTGGACCACCAGCTGCAAAGAAAGTAATTTGATCAATTAAGAAATTGAACAATACTTGATACAACTTCAAGATGTCACACAGTTCCATATATTGAATTTTGCAGTGATACAAAACACCCCACATGAAGTGAGTGATGGCATCAGCTCTTACAGTAAAGACGACCCCAGCCTGTGATGTAACAGGGCTGGTTGTGGGTGAGAGTAGCACCATGTTGTGGCAGGCAAGCAGGCTGAACCTTGTCATTGATAACGGCACTCTTCTCCAGTTTAAGCAGGGCAATGTCATTCCTACATAACAGACCAACACCATAAATACAACCTGATTGCTTTGAGTCTTTTCAACAGTGTAAAATATGTTCTCTTTCCAAATGTTTGTCAAATATGTCCAAAAAATTGCTCTATTTCACAAGGACTTAAGAGTTTGTTTGTATTGCCTAACAGATCTGCAGGTGCAGCTTACCCACAAGACACACAGTTGTCATTCCATTTGGGATGAATGAACATCTTAGCCACCATGATGGACTGCTCAGGTCCCTCTTCTTTGTTCATATCATGTTCAGCAAGAACCATCCTATATGTGTGAAATCTAGATGGAAAACAAACCCTTGTCATTTTCAAAATATAGATACACTTTACAACATAATGAAAACTAATTTTGCATTATGCATTTTGCATTTTTGTGTGATCATTGCAATAATTTAAATATCTCGTGTCATTTTTATTTTTGAAACAACTGCTTATATCTGTAATCTCAATGCCACCAAAAAGACTAAACAATTCTAACGTGATGCAGTGTGCCGCAGTCAAGACCCAGTCAGGAGCAATAAGTGTTGCACCACAAGTGGGGAAGAAGGACTCCAACGAAACCTAAAGAGTTTAGGAAAATGAATTTGTTAATTATTGTTTTTATATTATTTTAATATAGTTTGATCAGTGAACAGGTTAGTAAAATGTCAAGAACCAAAAACACATTAACCTTTGGAAATAAAAGAAATTACTTAGTCAAAAACGTAATAATCCACTGAGTCGAGTTTGAGCCATCTCACCTGCCATGGCCAGCTGTATGGAAGGGCTTCCTCACCATTCACCACACGGCTGTTGTCAGGCCGATGACTAGGCACACCACACCCAGACACTTCAACACAGAGACAAAACCAGTATAAGAAGTGTAAAAAGTTTCCCAAAGTAAAAAAAGATTTACAAAAGTCATGTCCATTGGCTTGTTTTAGATTAATTGTTGCTGTTGCTTTCATTTAAAAATAATTGTTTAACGTGAACTTACCGGTTGTTACAGCCAGCAGGAGAATGAGTGCCTGTTCCATCTTTCATTTGTCCAAATGAACTGACTTTTTAAAAAGAGCTATTTATAGGAATTTGTCCAGACAGGACCAGAAAGAGCCTGGGAGTTTTCCTTCCATACTCCAGGTGGCAGGACAACCAACATCAAACTGTACACACTAGCTGTAACTTGACACCCCATTAAAGCCAAACAATACATTTATTTTAATCTTATTATGTCCTCAGTCTTGCATGCGGGAGAATACCAAAGCCTATTCAGTGATTAAACAGTTGACAACCTTTTGTGGTCCAGTTTTTTATACATGATAAATCTTCTGAAAAGATGGCAAGTAACAAATTCCATAAATCTCCAAAAATATAATTGATATAAACAACTAAAATTCTTAACAAACTTTCTGATATAAAAGAACAATGTCACAAATATAATTGAAAGAGGTAAAGCACAGCTATTAACCAGTATTTGTTTTCGATTCCATCACAGTAACCTCCACATTGATCAACTAAAGCTTTCAAAGAAAATTTTTAAAAGTAATGAGAAAAAAACTGAAATATTATTAAAGATTTGCAGAAATAGAAAACCATTTGAAAATGCCAAATCAACACAAACAATGACATAATAACTAAAAGAAGGAGGCAGCAATCTCTTTCTCTTTCCTTCTGAGTGTCTTTTGGCTATGTTGGAAATCAATGTCAGATTTCTGTCAACTTAATAAATGACTGAAAATGGTAAATTGTGTGTGCTGATCAGGAAAAATTATTTGGAACATTTTACAATTTGGTTATTTTGGTGGCTTATAAACAAGTTGGTACAAATTCATTATGATTTCAACCAGAAGGGGTCGCTTTGAAACAGTTTGTTTACCCTGGTTTAAAAGAAGAGAAGAAGAATTTGTAGTTAAAAGATGGCGCTACCCGGTGTCCAACTCGTGCGACTGAGAGCGCTGTGTAATCTTGCAAAATGCGTTAATATCAGAGGAAAAACAGCGTCCGATTGGAAGAGAGAAATGCGATGTTATGGGACTACAGCTCGAAGCTTCCAGGAACACGGCACGTCATATGTCCCTAAAAAACGAGGTATGAAAAAAACATCGGTGTGCCAACGTTAGCTAAGAGGCAACAACCCTCATCAGGAGCTTTAACCACAAGGGCATTGGTGTTGTAACGTCCCATCATTCCATTTTGTATTTTTTTTTCTTTTGTGGTTTTATTATGTTGGCTGGGGGTGAACACCAGCCAACATAAACACGGAGGACCTTTCTATGTTTCTGACATTTTATTATTTTCTTTATTGATTAGGCAACATTAACCCTAACCTCCTGAAGGAGTTCCCAGATCCCAAAAACCTCTTGAACAACACCATTTCCCGGTCTCTGGGAGTCGGTGACATTTCACAGCTCATCCAGTACAGCTGCACAGAACATGCGGGAGTCAAGGTCAGCAGTGTCATGATGATAGGGCACTTACTTATAGATTCACCTGATACCCCCTACCGCTTGTGTTTAGTTGTGTTTTTTTTTCTCCTTTTGTGTTTCAGCATGCTTATATGATGTTTGTGTTTCTGTAGAGAGCCACTGTCACACTGCTGTGGCCCTGCAAGATTGAAGAGGAGGGTTTTGCTTCCAAGAAGGTTGATGCAGAGCGATTTGCTGCTGCAGCTGCATGCCTCAAGCTGAGAGTAAGCTGGTGTAAAAAAGAATTAATGCCACATATTTGATTTTTTTTTTCTTGCCAATGGAGAAATTGAAATTTGTGTTTTGTTTTTGTTATTTGTGTGCAGGAAATGGGTGTTATTGGTCCAAAAAATCAGCTCCCTAAAAGAAGAACAAATGGCCAGGAGAGTGGATTGCTACATTCCCTCCGTTATGAAGATGAAAAAGACGGCTGGAAAGATAATGGCTGTATAACCAGAGCAGATGAACAGTCTCCCCCTAAAGTAGACTCCACCAAAGTCTCTGAAGCTCTTTCCATCTTTCCTCAACCTAAGTCTCTCCTGACCAGGATCCTTCAGGTGGCTACATCACCCAACAGAATCAAGGTTGGTAGATATCTACCTCTTCTGCAATCCTATCTTATAACTTGTAGTTCCCTATATTTTTTAATACGTTATTCCTTAATGTATTACTGCAGGAGCTTTTGCAGTTCAAAACAACTGGGGGGAAGCTAAAGAAGTGTCAACTGACTCTGCTTTGGCCTGAAGAGATGATATTCACAGCCACAGCGAGCTCCCGAATGATGGCGGAGAAAAATGCTGCAGCACTCGCCTGTATGAAACTAAAGGTGAGGAGAGCTTTGGAAAACCAACATACCTTTTATCTACACATCAGAACTGTGTTAAAATGGGTTTCATACTGTCTGGTGCAGGAGCTGGACCTGTTGGATAAAGACAACAACCCGCTGACTCATGCCAAGTACCATCAAGAAGAGGTGAAGGAGGCTGGAGAGAGAGAGAAACGTCCAGTTACACTGGATATCCCTGAACACCTGGAGCAAAACATGAGGCAGTATCTTTCACAGGTCAGGTCTTGTCCCATATGGGTGGTAGAGTGTTTCTTTATCCGTTATTTTAATATGTAGACTTGATAGCTAAAATTATAGGTGTTTGTATTAAAGCCATGGCTCAATAATCTTTCTTTCCCACAGTTTCCAGTAACTGGAGAAGTACAAAAACTATTGGAGGAGGAAGAGGCAAGAGAACAACAGAATGTGAACCAAGAGGAAGAGGATGAGGAAGATTTTGTAACCAATGTTATCACCGGCAGGCCATACAAGCCTTTGTCTAAATATCAGGCTGAGCAGCTCAGCTTTAATTTGCAGAAGGAATGGGAAAGGGCAAACCCTGGACTGGGTGTGGAGCTGCCAGTCGATGACCACCGTCGGCGTGTAGTGTCTGCTGTGAGGTCGTCTAGAGTTGTCGTGATTGCTGGTGAGACAGGATGTGGTAAAACGACACGAATCCCCCGCTTCTTGTTGGAAGAATGTGTAAAGCGTGGAGAAGGGGCAGAGTGCAACATCCTGGTGACACAGCCTCGACGGATCAGTGCTGTGTCAGTGGCCCAGCGTGTAGCTCATGAGATGGGTCCAGCACTGAAACGCTGTGTGGGATATCAGGTATCCTGACAAATTCATAGAGTAAATATTCTTTAGTTTGTGTTGTCAGAGCTGAAAGTTTGAATTTTTCTATTTAATGCATTTGAGCCATCTTTCCTGCACTCGAACACATAGACTTGTGCTTTAGGTCATTGTTGGCATCNCTTGTATTCTTGAGTGTTAAACAACGGGAATAAAAGTAAAGGAATTTGTCAATTTTTCTTAAGAAGTTTGGAACCTTTTTTTTTTTTTTTTTTTATAAATAAATGATTGGTTCCTGTGAGAACAACAAATTCATAGCACATGAAGGCAGTACCTGCTATACTGCATTTTATGAAGAAGTATTCAGTTTTTGTAAACTAAAAAATGATGCCAGTAAAAAAAGGCCAGTCTTCTGTTGATTTTATACATTTGGTCCAATGATTGTTCTCTCCACTAAGGTGAGACTTGAGAGCCGACCCCCGGAGCAGAGTGGAGGTGCCATGCTCTTCCAGACAGTGGGTGTTTTGCTGAAGAAGCTGCAGTCAAACCCAACTCTGAAGGGAGTCAGTCATGTCGTGGTGGATGAGGTCCATGAAAGAGACATAAACACAGACCTGTTGCTGTCCTTACTGCGTTCATGCTTAAAAGAGAATCCTGATCTTCGAGTTGTGCTTATGAGTGCTACTGGAGATAATAAGAGGCTGGCTGAGTACTTTGGAGACTGCCCCATTGTGAAGGTACCAGGGTTCATGTACCCAGTACAAGAAAAATTCCTGGAGGATGTGCTGAGAGAGATGGGACGTCCACCACCTCGAGTCCAAACGCGACCGGTGACAGACATGAAGGTGAAAAACAACACTCCCAGCTTTGCTTTTCATGAGTCACATCGTATTGTTTTCTTTTTTTGTGGGTCTGATGAGTTTGTATCATCCAATCTTGTTATAGGGAGGTTCAGACGAGGCCTCACCAGATCTGAATTTAGTTGCTGCTGTTTTAGAGCACATTGACAGAAATGGGGATCCAGGTAACTAACACACTACTCAACAATGGTGCCTTACTGTGATTACATTTTGGCTTGAGTTGTATTTTGTAATATTCCTTTCCTTCTGTAGGTGCAGTGCTGTGTTTCCTTCCCGGATGGCAGGACATCAAAGCAGTTCAAGAGAAACTCGAGGAAAAACGACACTTTACTTCAGGCTCACACATGATCCTGCCATGTAAGAAAGACCAGATCCACCAAGGATTTTTTTTTTCTCCTGCCATAACAATCCCATAATTTTCTTCCATTTTCATTCTAGTGCACTCTAGCTTGTCAGTGGCTGACCAGCAGGCTGTGTTCCAGCGCCCCAAACCAGGCCAGAGGAAGATTGTACTCGCCACCAACATTGCTGAGACCTCCATTACAATAGATGACATTGTTCATGTTGTGGATACAGGAACACACAAAGAACAGAACTATGACCCACGGACAAAGGTTAGTACATGTAACATCAAAACAAACAAACGAAATAAACAGAAGAAAAATATTTTACTTTTATGATAAAAACTAATCGATCCATTTGGTTATCCAGGTCTCCTGTCTGGACACAGTTTGGATATCTCGCTCTAATGTCACACAAAGGAAAGGGAGAGCAGGACGTTGTCAGCCAGGACAGGCTTACCACCTGTTTCCAAGGAAACATCTGGAATCCATGACTCTGTTCCCTGTTCCTGAGATACTTCGTACCCCACTTGAGAGTTTAGTGGTGCAGGCTAAAATCCATAGTCCTGACAGCAAGGTGCGAAAGCATGACAGTGAATTTTGACTATTAACAGTCGGTGCATAAGGATCTCAAGTGTTCGACATTTTTTGCTAAAATTAATGCCTCATCTTTTCTGTGTAGGCTGTCGATTTCTTATCCCAAGTGTTGGAGAGTCCAGAGAAAGAAGCAGTGAGAGATGCAGTCCGGAACCTTCAAGATATTGGTGAGTGGCTCAAACTTTCTTACAGGCCTGGTATAAAACCATGATTGACAACATGTTTATAAACTTCAGTGTAGCATTCATTTTACCACATTGTTTTCATTGACAGGAGTTCTGGACAAAATGGAAAACCTGACTCCTTTAGGAGAACGTGTTGCCTGTATGTCATGTGACCCTCGGCTTGGAAAAGTCCTGGTCCTCAGTAGCCTCTTCAGATGTGTTCTGCCCATGTTGTCTGTAGCTGCTTGTCTTACCAGAGGCCCTTTCTACAATAGCCTGCTGAACAAGGCACGCATCAACAAGGTGAGATTTTTGTTCTAAAAGTCACAGCATTTTCATAGCTTCCTCATGTTTTAATATCTTTTAAGGTTCAAATGATTAATGCAGACAAATATTTGCAATCAAACTAACAGTCTAAAAACTAATCTAAGGGGCAACTGACTCAACGGTTTTTGCCATTAACCTGTCATGTTTTGTCTATTTTGATGCTACTGTAAGCAAACAAAATGACCCCCACTCTTTCTAAGGGAATCCACCTTTGGTCATTTTCATTTGGAACCGTTCTTTAAGGATATTTTGTAGCGGTAGCCATCGCTCTGAAAATGGTCCCTAAAAACACAATGATCATTGAGGTGTAGTGTCCCCGTTGGAGTGTTTTTAAAATTATTTGTAGCCTGTGCATCCCGGAAACAGTGTCTTTATTCTTTTTAACATACCAGTAAACTACACTTTCTTTGTTCCAGCTGTGCTACACTGCTTGACTAGTACTTTAATGATGAATCTCTCTACCTGCCACATGATTTCAGAGCAAGACAATTCAATGTTAGACAAACTTTTTTTTTTTAATTGTGTAAATCATTTATTTAATGTTGTCAGACACTTGATGCAGATAATAAAAACAAACAGAAAATAACAATGAAATTAATCTGAGCAGTGTTTTTGTTTTGAAATGGGCAGCTACCCCATGAATTGTAGCTGTTTAGTACTAACCAATAATGGCATCATTGGGGTTTAATTGGAACTGATGCTATAGAAACCAATTAATGACCGATTAATCACTTTTATCATGAATATTCATTTAGAAATGCCAAAGTCTTTTTTTTCTTTTTTTTTTAAACGCAGGTTAAGTGAAATTGACTTGAATATCATTTGATTATTTTTGCTCTGTTCAGGTCAAAGAAACTCTGAGTGGCTCAAGCAACAGTGACTATCTGGTATTCAGTAGAGCTGTTCTGGGCTGGAAGAGAGTTCAACAGGAGGGGGACAGAGAGGACAGGGATGAGTATTTGGACAAACACATTCTGTCGAGAGCCAATCTCCGGTTCATCAACGGTTTGTCTGAATCTCACTTGAATGCATAAATAGTCTTGTCATTTTCTTTTCTTTTTTTTTCTTCCATTTCTAACATTTAACAATTGTTTCTGGTCTTGTTTCATCCTATGGCAGGTCTCATCCATCAGTTCAGTGAGAACCTCCAGGAAGCGGGACTGGTTTCTAATGCCGTTGAATGCCACCATCATACTTCAGTATACAATAAGCACAGCGACCAAGATGAGCTGCTGAAAGCTGTGCTGCTGGCTGGACTGTATCCCAACCTCATTCAGGTACATGGCAACATCTTTGACTGACTAAGGTGCAGTTTATTTTCTGCCACTCTTGCTCAAAGAACCTTGCAGTAATGTTAGCATGGGATTAGATATGTGGTACAGTAGTTTAAGATTGCATTGTTGGGGGCGGTGTGTGGCGCAGTGGCTTGGGCGCCCGCCGAGGCTGTGGTTCCTAGCTTGCGGCCGGTCCGGGTTCGGCTCCCGGCCTGGGGCCCTTTGCTGCGTGTCGCTCCCTGCTCTCTCTGATCCCTTTCCTGTCAGGCAGCTGTCATGAAGGCTGCGGGAGCCCAAAAAAAGTTTTTTTTTTTTTTTAAAAGAATGCATTGTTGGATTGGCATGTAAGATTGGATTTTTTTCTGTCAAACTATTTAGAATTTAGCTGTGCCAACTGAATCCTATTTACTATCACACTGTGTTTTTGTAGGTGAAGAAAGGTGTTGTGACCAAAGGGGGGCGCTTTCGGCCCAATGGTTTATATTTCCGCACTCTCAGTGGACCAGTGCTGCTTCATCGCTCCTCAGTGAACAGGTTTGAGCATGCTCAGAAATTCTTCTGCAGCATTATCAACTTGCATAATTTTGCAAATAAACTTCATGTCTTTTCTGTTGCAGGGGAAAGGATGATTTATCCAGTCGCTGGTTGACATTTTTCAGTGCAATGAAGTCTAACGGGAACGTCTTCATCAG
>JAPMNP010719074.1:0-32174 GCA_029874935.1 Atherina boyeri | reverse complement strand
TTCAGTGGGAGGCAGTATGCAATGCACGTGTTAAATTGTTAAAACAGCAGATATTTGACCATAAAAGTGAAAAAAACCACAAAAAAAAACCTCGGCTTTGACGATTACCAAATCGCGTTGTCTGAAATCCCGATTTCGATTTGAAAACGATATATCTTTCAGCCCTACAATGAAGACTGGGGTGGTCTTTAAAAAAAAGCCACTAAATTAGAAAGTATGAAAGAGAGGAGAAAAGCTAGACTTGAGGCTCAGTTTAAAAGGACACACAGGATTTATAATAGGATTCCTGACCAGGCCTACAAACGGGATTTTAATTAATGTAATTTGTAATAAGCCAATCATGAGGTTGAGAGTTTTTACATGTTAAGTTGGCTGGTGGGGGGGCGGCATGTGTGAAATGTGTGCCGTTTGTTTATGTAAAACACACTGTAGACAAATTTCCTCTTCCAACCATTTATCTGTTGTTCCTGATTGTGCTTTGAGGGCAAGCTGATGAGTATGAGTGGGCTTTTCATGCAGGAGGAAAAATCCTATCCGTTTGATCTCGCAGGCAAAAATATGGGCAGCACAACAGAATCTCATTTCTTGTGTCAGCTTTTCTTCAGCACTGTGATATTCCCATGGGAACGCATTTGTGCTGCGCGAATCACAGACAGATCAGTGCGGGCCGTTTCTTATCTGGACATGAAAGAAGGAGGGAGATGGAAGAGGGAGGTGAGAAAGGGAGAGGAAGGACTCCCCTGGGTACCATAATACCTGAATTTCGTGGGCAGCCTCTTGAATCTAGCTCATCATGATTTCATGAGCAGGTATTGTACTTATCCATTTGCCAGGCCAAGACACGTCTTCAACTCGGTTGTTTTCCCTCTGATAGATTGAATAGATTAGATGGTAATATTGTTTATGTGAGCATCGCGGCCCTGTTACAGCAAGCCTAGGATTTCATTATTTGTTTGAACGTTTTCTTTTATTCGTCTGCAGCCATCGTGAGCATTGTTATTGTTTGATGGTGTTCTGCTTTGTGTCAAGCCAGCAAATCTGTTGCTGCTGCAGGTGTGAGAGTCCTACTAAAACTATTGTGCTGTAGTCAGACATTCTGCAGAACTCTACATGGGTTAATTCAACTGAATGGGCATTTGATTTGAGTGGCAGACCCTGCAGCCTGAAACCACTAACAAACAGCGTTATTCCAACTCTGAGCCCCCGACACTCCCACACCAGCTCTCACATTCACCCTCATCGGCGAGCAGTTTGACTTTCACCTCTGAGTGATGTGTATTATCTGTAAGAGGAGGGGACCCATTACGAATTCTCTGTCCCAGTGGAGACATTGTGCTGCCCGCCATGCTCCCCTTGTCCTTCAGTAGTGTCCTGAGATGACGGTGGATAAACAATGGGAACAAACAGTCACTCCCACCAGCATTGATCTGGGTCCCTCGCCCCTCCCTGCTTTCACCACCAACGCCACATTGATTCCACCTACACTCAATTTATATGAAAGCAACCCCCCCACGCACACACGCACGCAAAACACACACCTCCCTTTCTCTTCCAGGACTGACAAAAATGATGAATGACCGACCCCGTCTTCCCGCTGCCGCCACCTCCCTCTGCCTCTCGTTGGATGTCCGAGTCACTACAAGCTTATTTCTACCATCAGAAATTCAATAGAGTGAGCTTGCCTTTATTTCTCCAAAGTGTTCTTTTTCTTCTTTTGCTTGAAGAGTTGGGGTCCACCCTATAATTTCCACACATAAACATGTCATGGCCATAATTTCAGCCCTACAGGACATCCATATGCATGATGTCTAACCATTAAAAGAAAAGGGGGGGTGTGACGGAAATTATTTGCATTTCAGTGACTTGCACCGTAGGATCACTCGTCCTGCGGCTACTGCCTAATAGTCTGCAATGTCACTCAAAGATGAAGTCATGTGCACAGTCTCTGAAGTGAGGTCAATTATTTCCATCCATTTGGTTTAATCAGTCCGTTCTCTTGTTATGTGATCATTATCTGGATAATTTGTCCACCGTGAATCAAATCAATTAGATTGCAGTTAATTCAGACATCATTCTGCATACAACAATGGTGCCACTGTCCATCTTCATAGAGACTCAGCTTTTGATTGGTCCCTCCCCATACACAAACACACATCCAGTGTCCCCCATGCTTGTAAATGGGGCACATGGTGTCTATAAATAGATATGTGGTAGCATGCTGCTGGTGGTTACGAACGTGAAGGAAGGTTTGCGGTCGTGTGGATATACGCTGAACCGACCGAGGCCGTCAACCGAATTTTCGGTTCCACTGAACTCTCTGTTCCTCAGTGACCCTTCCTGGCTTCTCCTCCATCCAGACAGTTTTCCCATGGTTCCCACAGCTCATCCGCACCGCTCTTCCCTCTTTGAAGTTATTCATTTTATGTTTCCTGTTGCTCTTGGATCCCCCCCTGTCCCCTTAATTCCTTTTGAGATTTTAAGTAGCCTGCAGGGTTTGGTACCTATCTGAGATTAAAATAACTCAGCAGAGCCATGTATATTTTATTTCCAGCCCCCCCTGTTTCTTCATCTTGGTCCTAATCATCCTTACATAAAATGAATGTGTAGCCATGACATTATGTCTGTGCCTGCTCAGGTTATCTTTCCTGAATGATGATCTGTGTTGATGGCTTTTAACATGATCCCTTTTAACGGAAGTCTTAAGGGTTGGATCTTGCTCTGTCCTTTGCAGAAATTACAATACCACTATGGTGCCAAGAGTTTTCTCTAATTAGCTTTGAATGCACTTTTGCTGTCTTACCATTCTGCTGATAATTGCTCTTAAGAAAAGATTGCAGTCCCTCGTTTGTATTTGAAGATGATTCTTTCACTCTTTTTCCCATTACTGTGTCAAAGAATAACATTGCAATCATTTCAATTACAACAGCGCTGGGATGGCGGTCTCAAGTAGGGCCTTGAGATGTAATTGGAAGGGCATGGGCGAGCTGAGGAAAGGCATTTTTTCCCTGTGAAATTGCCTCAGTCCTGGGGACAGCAAATTGAGTTGCTGAAAAATGATGTGATAATTCAGCCACATGGTTTGGTTGAGTAAATTGTCTGAAAGTCACTTTCTGGAGAATTAGAAAGCAAAACTATGTTTCCCCACTGAGTGCACTGTCCTTCACGCAGTGGCATGAAATGAATTGATGAGACAGGGAGAGAGAGGGAAGCGTCGCTGCAAATGTTTGCAGCTCAAATGAAGCCGCCTGCTTGCACATTCAGATTGGCTGAAGGGTGGTAGGCAGAAGCTGGAGTGAGGACACGGCACCTCTTTCTACGCTATTTCACGGCCTAAGCCTTTAATCGTCGCAACCGCAATGAATGCACAAAATGGAATTCAAATTTCAGATTGATTGATTCTGTATTGGTGATTGCCAAGGCTGGCTTAAGAGAGAGAGAGGGGAAAACATTGTGACAGTGTCTTTAAATGTAACCTCTTTAAAGGAGCCGAGTCCTTGCTTCTCTCGTGTGCTTGTTGTGTCGCCTTAGATGTGCTTTAAAAGAAATATGAAAATCCATGCTTTTTGAAGTTTAATCTCCTGCAAGAAAGGGTAGGAGGCTGAATGCAAATGCAGAAATTTGCTTTAATTTAGCTTCTCATTGCTTCTGGTGGAAGCTCAGTGATCTAGTTGCACCTAAAAAAGAGAAGTTTCTTCACTCCAGCCTCCTAAATGAGCATGTTTGCAGCATCTAAAAGCAAAAGTCAGAGGAAAATATGAATATGATTTTAACATTTCTGCTAATATCATCTTGGAACCGCTCTGTTGTCACGCTAATGTGTCTCATTTGTTAATCCCTTCAAGACATCTCACACAGTGTCAGAGCTGCCATAAGCACATTTGGTACTGTTTGCAGTGTCGAGATTAACAGGATTACAGTTTGGGGATTACATTTGTGTCTTTCTTCTCCGTTTAACCTTGACCCATGCCCCGCTGAAACATTTCATGCGGTCAAACTAAACACGTTTGTTGTCTTTTATAAGACCAAAGTGTTTGAAAGAACCTGAGGAGCATAGTGAAGGGAATAAATACAATCAAGTAGACCTTCCAGTGAACCTCTGGGGTCCGTTTCTTCTGTGATCTGGCCCTTTTTTTGGTGTATCCACATATATGACCAAGACAGAAAAGTGACAACCGCAGCAGCCTTTTGATAAGAGTCCTATGGATTTATGCTCTTCCTTTTACACAGTTTGCATGCTTCTGAGCACGACACATCTCCAGCGTTTCCATGGAGAATGTGTGGTTGCCAAGGCCTGTGGCTACTGAACGCAGAGGGTCATCGTTTATTTCTGTCAGTCAGCAGAGAGGGGACAGATTGGCGAGAGGAGAAGGGCGGGCACTGTTTGGTCCTGAGGGGTTTGCGAGGGTCCGGCTATCCTTTAAAAGTTTATTTGTCCAAGTGAGCACCTAGGGCCAGTCTGACTTTGGTTGATGGTGTTAATGTACTGACTCCTCACAAATCCCTGGGCCACTTAGTCTTATTCACACTTTAAACAAAGTGTAGCAGCAGCGTCGGGGAGGGAGAGATGTGAAGCAGGGAACAGGATGTGTGAGGAGGCTACATATGGCCAACCGCAGCGTTGTTTATTCCGAGCGTTGTTACAGCTGAGGGCCAGCCTCCGTCCCCCTGCTCCTCTTCATCTCTCATTAATCTAGCAGTATGGTTCTGGCCTGCTACCCGTGCTGTTAAGCCAGCAGGTCTGAATGACCACCCACTCGGAGGGAAAGCATTAGTCTATCCTCCTGGCCGTCACTTGCTATTTATGCCCCCAATTCATTCTCGCGCCATCTTTCAGCTGCTGTAAAATAATGAGGGGAATATTTTAATTGAGGTGCTCAAAGCTTTGAGATTGATGGTTGCCTTTAGGGGCTATTTCCTTTTTCATTTCTCATACTGATCTGATTTTTTTTTCTCATGGTTTTTTTTCTTTTTTTTTACCGTCCATCCATTCTTGTTGTCTCCCTTTCCACTCAGTCCTTTCATTTTGCAGCTCTTTTTTTTTCCTCCTCTCCCTGGTCTGCCTGCCACCTCTATTTAGGGAAACTTCAAATCCACGTGTGCAATTACATAGCTCATTTTCAGTCGGAGCTCCTTCCATCACTGAGAATGAAAAGGTTGGCTAGCGGACACACATATGTCTCCATCTTCTTCTCTTTCATGCATGAGTTAAGACTTTGGCATCTTTAACTGTCTGAATGACTCTGCTATCTCTGAACCTTTTGGCTTTCCCTTACATTACCAATCTGACTGCTGGCTATATCTCTCATCAACTTGAGCAAAAAAAAAAAAAATGTAATATTCATGTTCTCTTTTCTTCCCTCTGCATTTTTGCATCAATTATTTTGGAGAAAGGAGGGCACAGACATTGGTAGGCTTCTCCTGAGGTACATGTTGCACAGAAAGCGGAAAGATGCATTAGGTGAGCTGAGCATGGAGACATTTCAGATCCATTAGCCATTATTCTGTTAAGTCAGCGCTATATCGTCATTATAGTCTAATGTATCATATTCTCTTTAGCTAGGCTGATATCACTGCTTCACACTTGAGGCCTTTAGCTTTCCCTTTATCTGTCCCAGCAGCTCTCACTTGCCATCTAAGGTCGTCACCCTCCTTTTCTCACACCTTCTTCCTTCTATCCTCCTTCAGTTGTAGCTCAGTGCATCTCAGTCTGAAGGTCAGCATCAGGAGGCGGTCATCTCTACTGTGAATTGGGCAGGAAGCGAGGCTCTACTCTGTGTGTGTTTTGTCACCATTAAGTCTACTCCCAAGTCATGTCAGCAGGGTCATTAGAGTCACAGCGGAGCTTATTATGTCCCTGCAGACATTGGCTAAAGATAGTATGTCTGAAGTATTTATTAACAGAAAATAAATATAACAAAGCTGTATCCTAAAAGATTGAAGCCATGGTGCAAACAGAACTTTTCTAAGCTGGATAATATTTAATCTTTGTGATATTTGTGATGGTTGAGTTATATTTCTATCATGTTTTTATAGACAAATGAATGATGCTGCAGTTTGCTAAAATACATATTTCAGTGCTTCTTGCTGCATATGTGTCGACCCTGATCTTCAATATGTCGCAAGAAAATGAGTTGGTGTGGTAATGAACAAACCACAGCAGATTTTTTAAAATCTATATATTAGCAAATACTGATTTTAAAAGAAATGTTTTTTTATTGTTATTGTTATTATCTTTACCTACTGTTACTGGAAGAGAGTTTTGTGAATTGGTGTAAACTGACTCATCTTCAGCTCTGCATCATCAAAGCAAAAGTGAACTTCAAGAGAGCCAGAATGTTTTAATATTTTCCATATTAGTTTTACAGCTTAATGATCTCTGCCACTGTATCAAATGGTCTTTAATTCAAGGAGAGTTAAAGTTCTATTTATTCTTGTTTTGTTTTTATAAGGATATATCATCACACAATTTTGCTGAAAGCAGATGAGTCATGAAGTGTAATTATCTCCCATTACTGCATCTAGATTAAGTTGTTGTTTTTTTCTTGGAAGTTTCACAAGTCCTTCACCCAAGAAGTCTAAAAAAAAAAAAACCTCCAGAACTACTCAGGTTCTGTGTCGTGTTCAAACTTGTCACTGTCGTCTCGCCTCCTGCCTTGCTGTTTCCAGCAGAAGTCACTTCCTGTGACTAATCATATTTTGATATGCCATGGCACGAACCTCTGGCTTCCTCAAAAATGAACAAACAAGGTAGTCGGGGAATCTCGAGGCGACCAGCGCTGTTGGTTTTTGTCTGCTGCACTGTGATACATTCTCTGAACGCCCACTGTTTTTTTCACGGCCTCTCTTTACATTAGACTCTGCATCCCTGTGAAGAGGAAAGTTGGACCCGACTCAGAGAGAAAGAAGTGTGATTTCTGCCGCTGCACTCGCTGGGAGATTTAAGGCATCCTTAATCTTCGCCGGAAGGATGGAGGGTGCAGAGATATTTGCCAGAATTATGGTCTTGATTACATTAAAGGGATACTGTATGAGCTTGATTTTTTTTCCCAGTGTCACACTTTGTCTACATGGATGATAACTTCAGTGATCAGAGGATTATCTTTAAGGCGTTCGGCTACACTGAGGTTTCATGGCAAATCTTGAATTTTTAATGTTACCCACCTTTTGATTAAACCTTGATTTTATGGTGTGACTGATAAACCTGAATGGCATTATTACATCTAGTTTATGTCCACTTGAGTTTTGTGGTCAGTGTTTAATGTGTTTGTGTTGAGGAGGATGTCTTTCTAATGTGGTGCCCAGAGTTTCATAAAGGGATATGTGCACCACTATAGCTCTCCAGCTTAATGGTCAGAGGATTTCCATGCAAATGTAATGATGCTCCATCTCATTTCTCTTAGCAGCCCTCTAAATGGAGAAATTATGTTTTTGTAAGTGCCTAGCTCACACCGTTCTCATGCTGCACCCTGGTCCTTTCACACTTAGCTTGTTAGAGATAGACTAAAGGGCTGGGATATTATGTCAGATCTCCAGAGGGTATGGATATGTATATTAAGTGCTCTGAGAAATGTTTACATTTTTTTTCCCCCACTAAAGGGGATAAGGTCCTATTGTTGCAAAGTCTGTCCGTCACTGTTATCCACGCCTCTGCTCTTGGATTGCTTTCCTTATATCAAAATGTTTTTGGTCTTGGGAGTGAGGGTTTTAGGAAAAGGAGGCGAGGGTACCCGCAGGTGATGGCTTCGCTTGTATGCAGTCACACATTGAGTTTGGAATTAGCTTGCTGTAGAGCTTTGTTGTCACTCACTTTCTGTTTATTGATTATGTGGAAGATGCGTGAGCAAGGGATTTTTTTTTTCAAGTGTTAGGTGTGTGTGTGCAAAGGGAATTGGCAGCTCTTAGTTTGAGTAGGTGATTGCAAGGTCTACTTTAGAGTGAACTTTTCAAGTGTTAGCGCCAGCACTACACGCACGTCTCCCACACACCAGCAAACCCACACAACAAAGCGATGCAATATGATGTTTTGTCTATAGGAGCTTATGTCTCGCTGCTGCGTTTTTAACAGGATTTTCCCTTTCTTTCTCTTTTTTGCAAGGTCAGAAGATTCGATCCTGAGGGAATGATGCTGCTGAGATGACCTGTGTGGCCCTCCTTTCCTCAAGAGATAATTGTCCAATCAAACGAGCCAGGCAAACTCCAACCTGGATATGGTTGACAGCTTCACATGACAGACATGTGATGGAGTCTTCCATCATTTTTCTCCCCCAGTGACTCGGCCTGCCAGTCCTCCCTCTGACACACAAGGGTGTATCAGCGGTCCAAGGCCCCCCCATTTCTCTGCCATGGTGACATAAGCAGTGCTGCAGCATGAGGGAGCGCCAACATGACCGTCTCATTACTTTCTTCAGTAGCTGCTGCAGCTGCTACCTTGATGCTGTTTGTGTTTAGCTCCATAACAATAGAAACTTTGTTGTGAATAATTCCTGCTCGTGTTTTCTCTACCCACGCTGAGAGAGCCTGTCCCCGAGGCGTGTTCCTGGGCCGGTGGGGCGGAGCGGTGCGAGACGATGCTGGGATGCGTGACACGCCTCCGTCGGCTGGTCCGCCTCCTCCCCCTGCAGACCTCCCTGCTCCTCCTCTTCCTCTTCTGCACAGTTAGCGTCTTCATCTTCTCTTACTTCCTGTATGGCGTCAAGCGGGAGCCTGAGCCATCGGGAGGGGGCGTGTCCGGGGCAGAGGGAGCTTCCGCGGACTCGTACGACCCCAGGGTCACTCCATCCCGGCTGCTACCTTTGCGGGGCGTCTCAGGGGGCCCCGGGGTGGAACCCGGAGGGGCCAGGACAGATCCTGTGGTTCTGGTGTTTGTGGAAAGCCAATATTCTCAATTGGGGCAGGAGATTGTGGCCATCTTGGAGTCTGGCCGGTTCAGGTATCGGACTGAGATCTCTCCTGGTAAAGGAGACATGCCCACACTGACGGACAAAGAGAGAGGACGTTTCACACTTGTGATTTACGAGAACATTCTCAAGTATGTTAACTTGGACGCCTGGAACCGCGAGCTGTTGGACAAATACTGTGTGGAGTATGGAGTGGGCATCATTGGCTTCTTCAAGGTTAGGACAACACAACATTCCCTGTGCCTCCCTCCCTCCTCTTCCTCCTCTTCCTCCTCTCACTCACACCTTCTGCCCTGTCCATCTGGCTCCACCGTCTCTAAGGAGATGGGATTTACAGAGTTGGAAACACAGGCTTAATATCACTCAGTACCGCTGCACTGTTTCTCTTCTGTTCCTTTTTATTTCCTTTTTTATTCTTTTGTTCTGCAATCTGGCCTTCTTAACCCCTCTTTTCCAGTCTGTTAATTCCCATTTGTTGTTTTTCTCTGCTTTGTCATAGTCTCTAGCTCTTCAGCCCTCTGCCTCTTTCTCACTTTCTATATCTTTTTCTCCCTCTCCTTCTCCCTGCCAGTAATCCCTGGAGGTCCCTGTTTGCCCAAGGCCAGTTTTCAGGTCTTATGGTTTTAATCACCCTATCTCAGCCATGGAGAGAATATAGAAAGAAATGTGGAGGCATGGATGGTGTTGCAGGGCAGTGTAGATGAAGGTTAGCCTGGTGGGATTTACTACCTATTGAGAGAGAAGGAAGAAGAACAAGGATGTGCATGCCAATGGCTGCGTCGCACAGTGGTGCTGCTGTGCTTTCTGAACTTTTTGTTTTGATCTGTTACAGATCTATATCGGCAAGCACTGTACTGAATGTCGGCTCATAAGTTGCAACATATTTTTTATTTAGAGCCAGCTTCACAAGTGCAAGTATATTTTTAAACGTCTTCAGCACTTCCCTGGGTAACAGTTTTTTTTTCCTTTTTTTTCTCAATTTAATAACAAAAGTGGAAGTTGCACATCAGATTATATTTATCTCAGCAGATGTAGGATCAGGTTCCCTTTTTAGCTGCTCACTATGATTAACATCGATTCATAAGCTTAGATCTTGACTCGTCCGAATTTTATCAGAATGTAATGATTTCTCTCTGAACACTGCAGAGACATATGCATCTTTTCTATTTAGGGTCTCAGAGACTCCAGCTGTAAAACAAAGAGTGGATTTTCATCTGATCTATTTTTGTAATTGCCATATACAGTCGTTATGTAACATTAACCCCTTAAATTTCCCCTTTGAGTCTGTAGATTCTCTGCACATTTCTTTGTCTACAAATATGTTAAAGCAAACAAAACAAACATATATTTGACCACGCTAGGTTAAGAAAAAGCAGGCCCATTTTATGGCAAAAGGAAAGAATTATTAAAGATTTGCTTTGTGTATTTATTAGTAATGATCAAAGAAAATTGATTTATATAGGTTTATTTTTTTTAGCATGGATAATCATATTTACACCCACAGTATTTGGACTTGAGCCAATGTGTAAATAAAGCCAATAATCTAAAAACGAAATGTCAGTCATTTGTGGCCACCCCACCTCAGCTTTACCTTTTTATGATGTTGTCACCTACACGCCCACACAAGATAGTGAAACTCTTAGTAAAACCAAACTGAGGTGGAAAGACAAAAGTGAGAATCAGAGGACAAGTTCGGAGGGGGAACTGCAGCGAGTACTCGCTGAACCTTCAGTCTCAGCAGGAGTTTTTTCATTTGACTGCAAACTCGTAGCATAGCAGATTGAGCATAGCGGGTAGGAACTGCGTCATGCCTTCACTTCTGAGTAGGCCTGACATTCCTTATTTCACACATGACTGGAGAAATTGGGGGAATTATATCCAATACAATACTGTCTTCATCAGCATGGTGTGTGATGAATCTGTGTCATTTCTCTCTTTTCTCTCTGTGTTGATCAGGCCAATGAAAACAGCCTACTCAGTGCACAGCTCAAAGGCTTCCCCCTCTTTCTTCACTCCAACTTGGGTCTGAAGGACTGCGCAGTCAACCCCAAGTCCCCACTTCTCTTCATCACCCGATCAGGGCATCCTCTGCCAGGTCCGCTCCCTGGAGATGACTGGACCGTGTTTCAGTCCAACCACTCTACATATGAGCCCGTGTTGCTGGCCAAGACCCAATCAGCAGAGAGTGTGGCATCGATGGGGCAGAATGCTGCAATGCTTCCGTCTGTGGTGCAGGACTTGGGGCTTCATGACGGTATTCAGAGGGTCCTGTTTGGCAACAACCTGGGCTTCTGGCTGCACAAGCTTGTGTTTGTGGACGCTGTGGCCTTTCTGACCGGGAAGAGGCTCTCGTTGTCCCTGGAGCGCTACATCCTAGTGGATATAGATGACATCTTTGTCGGCAAGGAGGGTACCCGCATGAAGGTGCCTGATGTAAAGGTGAGTTCATGCATGTGTTGCGGAATCAAAAACATCCTCCAAATAGAGAGAAAAGCCACTTATCTACTCATCAACCAATGTTTTCAACACCCCTTTGCTATGTTTTTTTTAAGGAACACCCTCACACATAGCATGTGCTATCCTCTCTGCCAGTCACACAGAAACCCCTTCTTCTCGCTCCTCTTCTCCTTTTGAATGCATTCGTCCCAGTAGGCTGCTCAAAGCTGACAGGCCCCACCGCTCACACTGTCACAGAAACTCCACAGCGATGAATATTTCAGGGGCCCAGAGACATACAAAGAATGTTGAAAAGCTCCTCGCTTGCGCCCCCTCTGAGCAGAACAGACTCCCTTCACATGTGGAGGCACAGGGTTTAAGAAAAAGTTATGGAAGACACATCAAGGCCCCCACACTGGCAACGCAACGGCAAGCTTTTAGGAACAAATCACACTGACAGGATAGAGAAATCTGAGAGTGAGGGGGCGTGCATGTGCGTGTGTGCAGGGAGTCTCATCCAGGCACGGAGATCAAATGAAACAAACACCCGAATCAGAGGAGAGCAAAAAATATCAAACAGAATGAAGGAGAAGAGTGAGGCAGCTGGGAGTGGATGTTGGATGTTTACTGAGAGAAACTTACAGAATGAAAGATGCATGTGGGCACGCGCCCGCCCGCGTGTTCACACTTCTTCATTAACGCATCGTGCACCAGTTTGAGCGCATCATCTATTGACTCATTCTCCTTTCCTCCCACTGTTTTAGGCCCTGTTGGAGACACAAAGGGAGCTGCGCACCCATGTGCCCAACTTCACCTTCAATCTGGGTTTCTCAGGGAAATTCTTTCACGCTGGTAAGATGTAACCCTGGTCCTTCCGGCTCAGTCAAGAACCTGCACTAAACTAAAAGACAGAACATCTATAAGTTTGTAAAGTTGATATATCTGTTACTACTCTGCTGGGCCCTTACTGTATTTATTCCATTGTTCATTCTTCCCATGCTTTACTCTAATACTTGAACTTTCTCCCCCTTTGCTACACTGACTTTCATTTCCTCTCTTTGTCACTGGCTCCATCTCACCTTTGCCTCCCCTTCTGCCTTTCTCCATTTTTATCTCTTCAATTTCCTCTTAACCCTCTACTCCCCTTCACTTTTCTGGCAACTTCTTTGGCTTGCTTCGATCTCTTCCTTTCCACCACACCTGATTGTCCATCCACCACGTCATATCCAGGATCTGATGAGGAAGACCTGGGAGATGACCTGCTGCTTTCCCATGTGAAGGATTTCTGGTGGTTTCCTCACATGTGGAGCCACATGCAGCCCCATCTATTCCACAATCAGTCTGTGCTGGCTGAGCAGATGTTGCTAAACAAGAAATTTGCCATGGTGAGTCACGGGGGGGTGGGAAGGTCATATCACAGCTTTGAGTGAACGCCGTCTTAAACACCATCCGTGCTTATCACGTCTTGCGGGCTTAATCTCAGAAAACATACAGTATCAAGTCTTTAATAAGCAAGATTACGGTCTTCGTTCACTCTAGCAGATGGTTTGATGGCAACGCTTGAAAAGCTAGTTTGTCTGTAATTGTCTGTAAATTTGTAGAGCAAAAAATGTATTGTAGAATGGGGGTATCTTGATGAGGAGTCGGGGAGCCAATTAACTTTAAAGAAAATGTTTTTTTTGGGGGGGGTCTGTATCTCAACAAGTTCAACAGGGGTTGACGCTCTATACATGACATTTCTTTTCATTCCACCCAGCTGTTATAAAGAAGCCCGAAGAAGACTCTGGTAATCATGCAAAATGAACATAATAGTCATTGCAACAGTCCTATTAGTGGCATTTAAATGGCAGCTGCAGTGTTATATTTGCATGAAGAATCCATATTGTGTTTATTGAAAAGTTAATAATTGTATTTTTGGAGCCTATTAGAATAAGATCATTGGCTACAAAAATACAGTTGAACATTTAACTTAACCGGGGACTACAGATGCAAATTAGTCTAAGGCTAACTCTGGAGTAATGCATCAAATGTTTACATTTGTATTTTTAATTGCACATGGTCCCTTTTTTAAATACATTTTTAAAACTTTAAAAAAAAAACTGTATTCTGCAATTAACATGCATATCAGAACATGTGTAATCCTGTCTCTCTCACTCGGTTTTTTGGTCCTGTCTCTTTAAGGACAGGACCAAAAAAACATTATTGTGACACATTGGTGTAGATTCTCAGTCATCCTCGTCATGGTGAGAGCTTATATAAAGGCAACTGGGTTTCTGCTTTTTCGGTTGTTTAAGACATTTCACCTCTCATCCCGAAAGACTTCAGAGCATAAGAAGCCTTTCAGATGAGAAGTGAAACGTGAAACTGGACATAGATGTCCAGCTGCCTTTTTATTAAGCTCATAGGATTTCATAGTGATGTCATCAAGTAATAGAAGGAAAGAAAGTCTGGTTGGTGGGGGGGGAGAAGCATTCCTGGCAGTTCTGGAAAAGCGTTGTATGTTGGAGGGAATAATTTAACCATTGATTGGGTTTTGCAATTTTGCTGCAATATTCACAACATAAGTTGGAAAATTGTGAATGACATGTTTAAACACTCAAAGCATAGTTTCTTTCTTGTATTAATTTATTTTGAATACAACATAAAACGTACTAACTCAAAACTAAACAAAAGGGACAAGACAAAGTGTTGAAAAGGAGTAAGCAGAAGCAGAGGTGTGTAAAGATGAAGTAGAAATCCTGTCCAGTAGTTCTTCCAACTAATCATTAAACCAGCTCAATCTAATTAGCACAGCTCCTCTACCAGGTAGATGAGCTCGTTAGTGAAAACACCTGATCTAAATGAACAGGCAGATCCAGAAACATGGCAGAATTTCTTCTTTCTTCTTCTACTTTATACACCTCTGGGTAGAAGTAAAGATTTGTATTTTTCCTACACCTTTTTAACTATTACATAACAATAGACTATGACATAAGTTTGATAAATTGTTTCACTAATCTGATTTTTATCAGCTGCTATGTAAACACTCCATAGTTGTTTTTTTTTTTTTTTATCTTTTCAGAACCAAGGCAGTAAACAGTACAGTTGACTTGAAGAAATCAAAAGCAAAGATTCAAGCTTTGTAATTGATGCAAAATGAGTATTCAAATTTAAAAAGAATCTTCATTAAACATCCATTATGAAAAATTAAGAAAGCAACATCAGCATCAATGATTATTCATTTTTATCAGTCAAGGAAAATTAATCTTGTGTCCCAGTTTTCTCACATGATACCAGCATCAACACAGCGACAGACTCTTACCAGCTCCCACTTGTACAGTTATGTTGTCAACCGTGGCTATGTGTCATTTGATTTACACTCAGCCACTTTTTCCAAGCTTTGTAGATTTCACAAATAATTCTCACCATTGCAGGCCTAATCTGGGGGGGAAACAAATGAGGCTGTCATCAATTAGATTAAATTGCTGTGAATTACATGCTTCATTGTTTTCCTGTGAGTCTCTTGTGCTTATTCAGGTGGTGTTAGTCCAGCTGAGGAATTTCAGACTCCACCACTGGTTTCAGGGAGAATGAAAAAGAGATTTTAGTTTAGCATCTTGGGAATTTTAGCAGAAGTTGATGAATAATGCCTTATTCGTAACACCTTTCTATTTCCCCTTTCTTGTCTCCTTTATCTTACTTGTGTAAATTCCTTTCCAGGAGCATGGCATTCCCACTAACATGGGCTACGCTGTGGCGCCTCACCACTCGGGCGTTTATCCTGTACACATGCAGCTGTATGAGGCCTGGAAGAAAGTGTGGGGCATCAAGGTGACCAGCACAGAGGAATACCCTCACCTAAAGCCTGCTCGCTTCCGGCGGGGTTTCATCCACAGCGGCATCAGCGTAAGGCCACTTCGTATACTCCCAGGCGTTTAAAAAGCCTCATTATTTTCTCACCTCTGGCCTGTTTCTTTCTCTGTTCTCTGCAATCTCTTCCAGCATCTGCATTTTCTAACCATCTCTCCATCTCGTGCTCTTTTCATTATTCCATATTTATTCCACCATCCTCCTTTCTCTCCACACCAGCTTTCCTTTAGTCTTGTCCCCTAAAGACGATGAGCAAAATGTTATTTCCGTTCACCATATATTACCAAGGCAACAGATGTCCTGAAAAAGACAGTCATCTTGTCCGTCCTGCTGGGTTTTTCTACGGAGTGGGAGATGATAATGTAGTCAAGAGAAGCAGTCTTGCATGAGACACCTGTCTGGGTCGTGTTGCCTAGCAGGCCTCAGCAGCAAAACGAAGACTGACATCTCTGGCAAGAGCAAAGCAAGCACATAACCAATCGCTGAATGTCAACAGCCCAAAAAACTTTATTCAGCTTTATTTGGGGCTGAATAACACAGTTATGAGGGCAAAATTAAATTTAAATAGATTCAAGAGGTCCTGAGGATGGAAGAAAATCTTATCTTTTTCCTTCTGAGGCTGACCTTCAGGGCTGATAAGAAACGGCGCCGCCTCAGACCACTTCCTTTGTTGTGCAGGTGTCCAGCCGGCCTGTGCAGTCTCAGAGCTCTGTTCCTGTCCTTGAGATAGCACAATCTGAATGGACAGTCTCCACTGCTTACTGATGATTGATATTCAGTTCCCCCGACACTCTAAAACTGTAAATGCATTTCCATGAATTTCCATATAGACTCGGAGTGAATAAGAGGTTTGCTTTGGCTAGATGAGCTGCATAATATGAATGTTATTGAGCGCAAACAATGTGTGGGGTAACAGCCTGGAGTACTGACAGCTCCGCTCCGCTCACAGCAGAGTGCTGATGGGGTGTTTGTGTGAATTCTTTTCTTGTGATCTTTTTATTTTTCATGTTTTTACTCTTCTCTTTTTGGTGACTCTGTGTGTGTTTTGTATTGCAGGTGTTGCCCAGGCAGACATGCGGTCTTTTCACACACACTATCTTCTATAAAGACTACCCAGGCAGTCCGAATGAACTGGACAAGCTCATCAATGGAGGGGAACTCTTCCTCACTGTTCTGTTGAACCCTGTAAGTCACCCACATGGCACAGCTTTTGTCTTGCACACTTGGAAACCCATTTAGCTGGTGTTGCAAATTGATATTTAAACAAGGAGCAGGACAATGACTTGTCTCTGACTCACACAATGTCTGTGTGATGCTTTTTACATTAGTAAATAAATTGCTTTTTGATGGAACCAAAACTCAATGGTGCAAATTGCCTGGATTTGTCAACATGTTTTGTTAGAGATTATATTAAACACTTACTTTAATTGCCACCTCTGCATAGACTGCAGATAATTGTAAGACTTGTTTAAATATGTAATGTTTGTTTAGACATTTATATGGTTGTTTGGTCTTTTTTTCTATATGTCCATTTTTTCTCTAAGTCATGAACAGAATTAACCAGTGTGCTTTTAATTAGTTTGTAAGGGAACAAGCAAAATGACACAATACTCTTGAGACTGCTTTGATTTTGTAAAAGGCAAATTCTTTATCTACATGTGCTTCATTAATCTCTGTTAAATTCTAGATTTATTTTGTCTGGAAAATATTAAGAGCAAGTTCATTTTCAATAATGCATTTTTTTTCAAGCTTTTTAATGTGATTGTTTTCTCTTCATTCACAGATCAGTATCTTCATGACCCACCTGTCCAATTATGGCAACGACCGCCTCGGCCTGTACACCTTTAAAAGCCTGGTGATGTTCATCAAGACATGGACCAACCTGAAGATGCAGACCCTGCCGCCTGTCCAGCTGGCTCAGAAGTACTTCAGCCTGTTCCCCTCTGAGAGAGATCCCCTGTGGCAGGTCAGACAGACGTTTTCATCCTGTAATGTTTTCATTGAAATTTCCCTAACAAAAACTCCTTATTATTTTGCTTTGTCAATAGTCGCTGATGGATTCCATTGTCCTCAGAGGCTTTGGTAAAGGCTTACTGGTGCATCCGTGGAGCATTTAGATCACCATCCTTCTATTTCACTTTGACTCTTACATGTTTGGTGGGATCACTGTGGAATCTCAGTTAAATCAAAGAGCTGTTATTGTGTTTTTTGGGGGGCTGCAGGATCCTTGTGAGGACAAAAGGCACAAGGACATCTGGTCCAAGGAGAAAACATGTGACCGCTTCCCCAAACTGCTTGTCATCGGGCCTCAGAAGACTGGTAAGATGCAGTACTTTGACACCCTCTGCAGGACAGAGTTAAAAGTGAAACACAAGCTGTTCTATAAATATGAATTATGCTTTGAATGTTTTTTGAAAATGTGAGAAAGGTTATTTGTCTTTTTAAGTTTGTGTGGTTTGTTGCAGTTAAGTTTTACATAGCATTTATATTTTTCATTGCATTGTCCTGAACCACCTCCTTTCCCCCGCTGCTCATTCTCCTCCTTCCTATCCCATTTGGTGTTTTATTCTCCTCACAGGGACGACGGCTCTCTACTTGTTCCTTGGCATGCACCCTGACCTGACGAGTAACTACCCCAGCAAGGAGACGTTTGAGGAGATCCAGTTCTTCAATGGACACAACTATCACAGAGGCATTGACTGGTAAGACGTCCTGGGCTCGCCTCATTTCTTTTTATCCAGCAATGAGTGAAATGAAAATACACAGTTGAAATGCCCTTATATTTACATTGCATAACTGCACAAAGTTAAGCCACACTGTTTTGTGTGGTTGATCAACCATACGCTTTGACTTATGTTCTGTTTGTGTATATCTGGGAGAGTTCTTCTCATCGACACTCGGCAATTCGGAAACGTTGGCTTCTTGTAACTCTGCTTTATTTGCTTGTTGTGTGTTTAGGTACATGGAATACTTCCCTCTGCCCTCCAACACCAGTTCAGACTACTATTTTGAGAAGAGTGCCAACTACTTCGACTCTGAGGTGGCTGCTCAGAGGGCTGCAGCTCTTCTGCCCAAAGCCAAGATCATCACCATCCTCATCAACCCAGCAGATAGAGCATACTCTTGGTACCAGGTCTGTCACGGCCAGCCCTGAATATCACCCATTCTTGGTTAACTTTTGGACCTTTCTATATAAAAGGTCGTCCAATTCTTACTCCGTCTTTACTTTATTTTCCTCCTACAGCACCAAAGAGCACATGACGACCCTGTGGCGTTGAAATACTCCTTCCATGAAGTCATCACTGCAGGCCGGGATGCTCCACTCAAACTACGGGTCTTGCAGAATCGCTGTCTGATACCAGGCTGGTACGCCATCCACCTGGAGCGCTGGCTCAATTTATACCACACCAGCCAGGTATTGTGAATGTTGTTCATTCATATAGAGCAATCAGTGGGCAAACACCAATGTTAAATACCACTCAGCAACCCGAATCTCCTCAGAGTGCGGTAGAAATGAAGAGAGATTCTCCAGTGGGATATATTGAGATTCATGACAAGGAGTTGATAGGGAGGTAAGGGAGGCCTACTAGCGTGTTTGTATTCCTTACAGAGAATATTTTAAATCCAGTTGACCTTGGTGGAAGAGAGGTGCCCTTTAGGAATACTCTCAAAGGAAAAAAAAATAGCTCTTGCTGCTCCAAACTGTCCAAATTTGTAAGCTGCTCATGCAGGCAACAATGAGGTGTGAGTGTAGCATCACCAAACTTGACTCAGTAATTGTGTTTTCATTTTAAAATAATTTAAGAAATTATAATTAAGCCAAATTTAATCGGTTATCAGTTTTGTTTTTTTAAATCTCAAATGGTACCATTTATGTACAAAAGATTTTCTTTGTGTTTTTGATTTTAAAAAGATTTTTATTAAATTTAGTGCATTTTTTGTCTTGTTTTTCTTAATGAAGGATTGGACATGTTGTTGATGAAAAAATATTTTTACACTTTCACAATATTATAGAATAATCAGGCCCTGAATGTCTGGAAAAGACAAAGCAGAGACAGATACAGAGATATATATTTATGTTCTGATTCCCATAGTCTAAAAATAATTAATGTCATGGTGGAAAATATTGATCACTAGTTAATTTACTCCTAAATGGGGTTGTATTGATTAACCACAGGGACAATTTCCAGCAAATTTTGTCAGCAGTTCTGTGTGTGTGTGTGTGTGTGTGTCACACAGTTTTTCTGTCTGATGGGATTCAATAAACAAGCTATTTATATGTACACACATAAATTTAATATTCTGGTTTTATTCTAAGAATAGATCTGTTTTCAAGCTACTTTAGTTATGTAAATAATGAAATCACATCAGTTTTGAGCAAATTAAGCAAACAAATCAATTATACCCTTAAAGGAAAACATATAATGTTTAGTCATACTTTAGAAGATATATTAAATGACAAATTGCTGTCATTTTATTTTGAACACAGAGCAGCACGTCCCAACCTTGTGTTCCTGTCTCATTCTGTAAGGGGTGCCAGATATCACAAGGTGTGTGCCCAAAGTCTTAATTGCTGACGCTGTTGAAATTAGATTTGCACACATACAAAATCATAACACATTTATTGAAGTATCCAAAATATGTATGAGAATGAAACACTGCTGTTACACACAGATGTTGCCAGGTTACAGGTAGCAGAAAATACATTTATGATTGAAGACTTTTTCAGCTCTCTACAAACATTCGACTGATTCATTTTCAAATAAATCTGCATACCTGACAAAAACATTCACACTCTGCAATAAGACCACCGAGACGATGCAGGGTCCAGAATCAACACAGACACCCTTCCTGCTTAAACTGGACTGAACTCGAGATGGAGAAAATGTCAGCAGTGAAGCAGCAACAATTTCCACTTCAGATTAAACGGTCTTCCAAGGGATTCTATACACACCGACTTACTCTATTCAAAGACTCCTTATCAAAGGAATTGTGAGGACTGTCGGACCTTTTACGTCTCCAGCCTCAAGGATGCAGAATGTGATGATGAACTCACCTCTATAAGCTGATTCAGTGTAAAATTTCTGGAGAACACATACAAAAGGTTTTTGGATTGTCAAAGGAAACCTTGTTGCACCCAGACTTTGCAAAAATATAGTTAAAACTTATTCTCCTATACAGAGCGTACCTGTTAGTTGCTTCACTCTCAATCATCCCGTGTGCCAGGAAGAGTGGGCAGCTTTTTTAGTAGCCTAGATATAACTGTGAGGGGTCTTGAGAAAACTTAATTAGTTAGGACCCAGAGCATAAGAAAAGAGCGATTGAATTGTCTTATTCAATGTATGTAAATGTTCTCACCCATTTAAAGGTTATTTCAGTCATTTCAAGGAGTCATTGGGTTTTTGAGACTGGTTTGAGTTTATATCAAAGCTTTCAGATACACAGCTGTCCTCTTCCTGTTCTTATTCTTTACTTTGTGTCTTTACCCAGCTGTTGGTTTTGGACGGACAGATGCTGAAGACCGAACCAGCCGCAGTCATGGATAAAATCCAAAAGTTTCTCAGCCTCGCCAACGTGATCAACTACCATAAGATTTTAGCGTAAGTATCCCCCTGTACTTTGTGTAGTCTTGCTTGTTCACAAGGTTACAAACTTAGTAGATTCAAATAAAAAACCAAGATATGAAATATTTTATTTT
Organism: Atherina boyeri; assembly: GCA_029874935.1. Taxonomy (NCBI): domain Eukaryota; kingdom Metazoa; phylum Chordata; class Actinopteri; order Atheriniformes; family Atherinidae; genus Atherina; species Atherina boyeri. The sequence continues at coordinate 11,294 of JAPMNP010719074.1, read as the reverse complement.
ATTCACCAAGCAACAATGAGCTTTTTTTTGGCTTCATTATGCTACCAAACACCTGCTGTCTTGCACAGGTCTCCTCAAAAAGCTTTTGATATTTAATGTCCTGGTTTGTTGCATTTAATGGGATCTGTTAACACAAGTGCAATCTTAATATTCATCACTGTGTAAATGGACTTGATTTGATATAGAGCTTAAGTAGTCTTACTGACCACCCAAAGAGCATTAGCATACAAATTACAGTAACACTTTCACACCCACCTGAAACTGCCCTTTTGGTTCTATGCTTGGTGTGCTATTTCATGATATGCAAACTCATGCACTGATTATATATTGATGGCAGTTTTGTGGTTTTGCGTCTTCCAAAGACCATTATTTTGTGTTCAACCTTCAATTTTACTGCTAGATGTCATTAAATCCTTCACTGCTTTTAATATAGTTAAGTTTTTAAGCTTTTTTTTTTTTTTTAAAAGCTGACTTTGGAGAAACTTTCCATTTCAACCAATGAATGTGAAAAAGTTCACTTGTAGCGAAGTGCAGATATTATTCCAACATGAAAATAGAAACAGAGGAAATGCAAGCAAAGCGTATTTTAAGTAGAAAGGGAGCATTTGTGAATGGTAATTTTAATAGAATTTAATTCTAGATTGAAAGCAATCTTTGTAGCTCATATTGTATCCTTGTATTCATCATATCCAGGTTTGACCCTAAGAAGGGTTTCTGGTGTCAGCTGCTAGAGGGAGGAAAGACCAAGTGTTTGGGGAAGAGCAAAGGCCGCAGGTACCCTGATATGGACCCTGAGGTATGATTATCCTATTAAAGAAAAAAGTCTTCAGTATCTGTGTGCCTTTTTAAATGATTTTCCTAATCCAGTTTCATCTAATTGCCGGTCTTTTTCAGTCCCAGGATTTCCTCAGGGAGTACTACAGGGATCATAACATTGAACTGTCGAAGCTGCTCTACAGGATGGGTCAGCCGCTGCCCAGCTGGCTCAGAGAAGAGTTGGTGCACACCAGGTAGCAGCCCCGACGCTGGGGGAGAAAACGGCTGCTCGATCCTGCAGGGGCTCACCAACCAAGTGGCCTGATATGTAGAAGATCCCAAGTTGCTCTAACAGATGGTGTAATCTGTTGGAGTTTGAGGATGGGGATACCAAACTAAAACTCAAAACCTAACTGTGATCTTCCAAAACGGGGCTGACCAGGAATACTGCTGCCCTAAAGGTGTGTGCATCGCTGGTACACTCTGTTGCCCTGAAAGGACCGCCAGTGTTTGATAATCACAGTGCAAATCTTAATCAGAGAACTTCTCATCACATAAACTTGTTGCCGGAAATTCAAGAAAGGAAAGTGAACTCTGAGCTGTCTTTGGTCTCAGTTCTGAAAAACGGGTGACAAAGCTGCAAACACTATCACACATGTCTCCAGAGAAATGTGCTGTGTTTTGGAGCAAATTGCAATGGGCAACATCATACCGACACAATGTAAGACAGCCTGACGGACAGAGAAGTATTGGGAATCTTGACTCAGGCTGCATCTTGTAGCCTTACTCGATACGCCTTGGTAGAATCTAGTTATCGCATTTACAAGTGCCAGGACAGAATCTTCATCAAACTATCACCACGTGGACTTTTGAGGGTTCTTTCATTTTATTTTTTTTAACTTGTATGTTTTTTGTTTTTTTTCCCTCTGATTTAACATTTCTGTATTGCTGATGGAAATACATATTTGTAGAATGTACCAAAACTAAACATTTTAGCCGTGTTGTTTTCACATGAGCAGGATGTACAGTGCAGTTATTTATACTGTTTTTTTGGCTCAGCCTGCTCTTTAGTCAGTTTCATGACCACTGAATGGGCTATAGCAAAAACAGTTGGATAGATGTTGAAAGCACAAAGGCACTCATGTGAGCGTCAATTCTGAACGTACAGGTAACTGGAAAGCACACTAACTAAATGGCTCCTACTACAATCTGTGAAGAAGATCATAAGCTAGCTATTGTATGTTAATTGAGCACTCTGGTCCTTTTTAGATTCAGATGGTGTACAGAAGAAGAATGCATTTCAGAATCTTTTTTCATCATTGGTTTTTCATCAAAATTGTATATTTTGTTTTAGATTTCATTTCATTTATTGGAGGAGTTCAAAATTTGGGAGGGAGGAGGGGAAAGCTGGGTATTGGTTTGGAAATAAAGTCACCTGGAAAATGGACAGTCTGGCCGATGGCACCATACAGATGTTTGTGTGTCCATCAAGGTTGTTACCACTGCTACAAGATGTCAAGCATAGATAACAAGAAGCTGCTCTTACCGCAATAGTTTTGTACATTATTCTGATGTAATAATGATGCACATGTTGGTTCATCATTTCCTGACTTTGTAATGTACATAATGCGAAACCCTCAGTAGACCTAAATTATTGAATGTGCTTGGGTTTACGTCCCATCAGCCCATTGTTTTAGTGTGAAACGTCAGTGCTGCACTGAGGGCAGTTTGGATCCTTTTCATCGTGCGGAGGTGTCGCAAAGAGTATTTCCTCTCATGTCCTCTCACTGCCAACTGTTGTACAAAAGTACTGAGTCTCTCCATATAAAGTATTACGTGATAACACATAACAGCAACGATGGTACTAATCTCCTGGACTGTATGATAAATATTTGTAATTGTTGTCAATAATTTTTACAGTGTAACTAATATTGTCGGTGCTTTTTAATTTGCAAATAAAACACCACTGTATTTTTCAGTATTTGGGTCTGTTTCTCTTTCTCTTTTTTTTTAACAGATTTTCTGCTGTCATGCGTGGAAATATTTCAATGCTGACGTAGTTGTTTATTTTCCTGTGTACTAAATCACATGAATGTGGGCTTTAAGTCCGACTTTTTTCACTTTCATTTTAGGGTACTCGGAGCTACATACAGGTAAAAGGTTGAAGAATTGCACTTTAAGATAAGTAAATCCCTCTGGTTAAAATGTATTTATTAACAATGTAAGTGACCAGATTAACTCTATAGTGCACGTGGATTAACAGCCCACTCATCTTAAATGCAAGAAGTTGATTTGACAGTGTTTTACAGCATAAATGGAGAATGAGCCATACTTTGGGGGCCACCCAAAAACAACTTTGTACATTTTTGTTTAATTGGGACAATATGGGTTAATGAACATCACTACAAAAAACATGATGTAAACATACCAGATTATAGTAGAAAGTACGGGTTTCCATTCTGAACTCCATGCAAAAAGAGATCAAATAATGAGATACAAATAGACATAACACAGATAAATCTAAACACAAGAGTAAAAGATTATCAAGGCTTGATGATCCTATAACCATTTGTTTTTTTCGATGAGTCTTGAAAATGGAGTATGTGGAACACTTTCTTAGAACAGGAAGTAGACTATTCCTAAATTGACTTCCATATGCTGATAGCACAGCCTGTCTAAATGGTACCACAAGGACCCCTGTCATGGGGGTCCTATTACCACAGTCAGGCTTCTGTTTAAGACATTCATTTAAAGGAGCTAGCTCATTTCAAATTTATAAACTTATGAAAACTTTTATTTGTAGAATGTTACAATAACAAAATGTTAATGATTTCTATCAAGAACTTTAAGAGCATTTTTTTGTGATTCTAAACCATATACCCCTGTAAAAGCAGCTGGTAATGCAATATTCAGTGTGATAGTCAAAATACATGAATGTAAATACATCTTAGCGGCAAGTCTCTGAAAGCAAAGAAAGTGGAATATTATGCATGAGTGAAATTAATCGTCCGGTCATGACCCAGATTGCAATTCACTTGCTGAAGTCAACAAAAAAATTGAAAAGACCCCCAAACAACACCTTGTAGTAAAGGCCTGGCAAAATGCTTCAAAAGAGGGGGAGCAAGGAATATGCAAAGTATTTCAAATGAGCATTTTATCTATTGCTTTTGATACTTAAGTTAAGGCGCTGATTAAAGGAATTACATATTAAGGAGTTGTGATTCCTCAACGTTCTGCCTAATTTGTATCTGAATCCCCTGAATGGCAAGCTGCTACAGTTTCAGCCTTTTTCATGTAAAGCTACAAAACATTCAAATAATTCCAGACTAAACAATATACAAATAAAAAAACAATATTCTCATTAATCACTGACAATTCGGAATGGTGACTGTGTTAGTGTAGAAAGTTCTAGAAGCCTGCCACTTTCTTGTCAGTCTGGTTTAATTGTGATTCATTTTTGTTTTGGTTTCACTTCAAAGTGAAATACCTTCCAGAAGCAGAACTACTAAATCCCTTAAAAGTCTTCAAATTATTTTAAGGGATCAACTGTCCCTTAAAAAGTAATACATATAGGCTACTGACATTTGGCTAAAAACAGGGTAAATATAAGTTACTTGAAATTTAGGCTTTATCATTTTGATTCTTTGTCTGGGAGAGCACCTAAAAACTAACAAAAAACCCTCCTCTGTTGTTCCAGGAAGTAAATACAAAGAAAACGAATATGTTTTCCTGTATGTAAAAGCAATGAAATATTAGTTTCCTTAATTTGAATTATTGTAAGTGGTTCTAGAATAAATTTTAGAAGAACAGTGCATTTTAATGTAAATGGCTTGTTTCTCCATCACTTTGACTTTATGATATTTTAAATAGAATCAATATTTTTTTGTTAATTTCTTGTTTACATTTCTTGTCAAACAATTATAAGTTGGTTTTAAGAGAAATGAATACAATGTAAAGTTCACTGTTTTCAGAACTTCATTGAACTATGTTACTTCATATAGAACGAAAAAAAACATCTAAAACGTGCTGGCACTAACTACAATAAATAAATAAAAACAAAATAAACATAGCAAAAACCTTCAAATAAATTCTAGCTTTGAAACGAAAGCCACTGCTGTACTGTTGTCTGCCTCTATCAACAGGTGATGATGTGAAATCTGACCAATCAGAGCTCTTCCTACTGATCCATCCCACATCACTTTTTCAGTTCAGGGGACTTTCTCACATTCTTTGGAACTTCAATTGTGCTGCTTCCTTATTCTACTGACAACTTATGCAGTTGACCTGGTGAACCTTCTCCATTTTTGCACTTTGAAGGAGCAGAGAAACTTCTAGAAGAGATGGACCACCCTGGAGAAGATGCTACCATGGCCAGAGGAAGTTTGGCAGGCAGTGAAGAGGCTCTTGTTGGCCACGCACAGCCCAGAGGGTGAGAGGAACCTACGATACACGTCTTTTAAAATTGGATATCACCTGAGTTAATTACATATAGCAGCAAGACCATCCTTGTTTATGAACATGTTTATATTTTGTCTTTTCAAATAAGAAATAATAAAACTAAGTAGCCATATTCTTATCAATTAATCTAAATACGACGTTTAGACATTTTAAATGCTTTAGACATATATAAACTTCTTTACAGGTAATATTCTTATTTAACTGTAGTGCGTAGCCACATCCTATTGAACCTGACCAACGTTTACCTAGCAACTGATGACGTTGCCATTGTTATTGGCTCGTTGTTTATTAAAAATGCTTTTTCACTTTTTACGATTTAAATATTATTACAGCAACACCATCTTTACCTTTAAGAACTATTTATTTGTACTATTAAAAGCTTGTGGTTTCTGTGACAACATTAAATATATCAACATTTATGACAACATATTACCGTCTCATTAAAATTAAAAATAACGACAAAACCTCTAAATAAATCCTCCTGATTAGAAGACAACATTGTTTAGGCTACATGTTATTTATGTGTTTCCTGTTTAAAGTTTCACTATTGCTTATCAAAAGAATTCATGGAACCAGCTAAATTACACTTATTGTCGTTCTGCACCATTTTGTGAGAGTAAAATGGTCTAATTTAGCAGACTCTAGTCATATAGGCCCTAAATGATAGCGTATTAACCAAGTATTAACGTCGACCTGTCATCATAAGAAGGCATCTGCCTAGTAACAGATGATGCGCGCATACTATTGGCTCTTGCAGCAGAAAACCAGCTGAGGAAGTAGGGAGTTTTTAAATGAAACTAAACAATGATGTCGCAACTTCAGCAATAGTAATGGTAACAATAATTAATGATATGATTTAACATTTAAGAAGTTGTTTTATAAACTAATAAAGAGTCTCTAATGAGTGGAAATTTAAATGAGCATTAAAGTGAATAAATAATGGTGCATTTAAATAAATCAAGGAAAACAAAGACCATTTATTCAGTCACTTATTTTGGGATATGTTCTCTGAAAAAAAAAAAAAATCTTTCTGATAGGTTTAATGAGGGTAAAATTCTATTTACCGTAGTTTCTCTCAGTTCTTAGTTTTTTCTGTGTCATATTGTTGTGTATCCCACAACAGCATACACGATTTACTCTGCTTCTGAGACATGTATGTCTATATTTTTCTCTCTCTTGCAGGGGATCCAACAGTCGTGCCCTCAAGATCGCTGGCCTGACCACATTGGCTGCTCTGCTGCTGGCCAGCCAGGTCTTCACCGCTTACATGGTGTTTGACCAGAAGCAGCAGATCCACTCCCTTCAGAAGAACTCTGAGAGAATGGGGAAACAGATGGCACGCTCATCCCAGGGTAAAAAGGGGAAATCTTAACGTAGAAAAAAAAAGCTGTATTGTTGTATTGAGGATGTTTTACAATCAGTGATAGTCTTTATCAGTGAAGGGGAGGAGGAGGGCTGAGGAGGCAGAGGCGGAAGTGAGACTTAGTTTTAAAGAAGTTCGGATTAAATAGCCAGACAGGAAAATGAAAGAGTTGCGTGATTCACGAAGGGAGGGGTATAAATTCTTATCATTCCAAAAAATTATCCTCAAAAAACTTTTTTTTAACGTTTTTTTGTGGAGTTCTACTTTTCCAGCTAAACACAACACATTGGATCAATCAGGATTTTATTTTTAATTTTTTTCCCGCTTTGTCTCATTTGGGTTGTGATGTTGCTATTCTCCAGCTGTGGCCCCAGCAAGGATGGCCATGCCAATGAACACCCTTCCTCTGCTGATGGACTTCACCGATGACGATTCCAAGACATCTAAGACACCCTTGACTGTAAGTTTTTCACTTTTCCCCTTAAAATCTTCTAACTTTGGCATTTAGAAAGAAAAAATTAAAAACCTGTAACTTGTATGATAAATGTCAGTGTAACTACACAACTTATTTGACCACTGTTCCTCCACCAGAAACTGCAGGACATCGCTGTTGTCAGTGTGGAGAAACAGCTGATGGATCTCATGCAGGTATGTTCAGCTCCTGTGTTTTCTCACATTGCTTCATGTTGTATATGGACATGCTGTTGTCACTAAGCCCTTGCCATGCTTTTTACAGGACGTCAGTCTGCCACAGTTCAATGAGACTTTCCTGGCTAACCTGCAGGGCATGAAGCAGCAGATCAATGAGAGCGAGTGGAAGGTGAAGCCAAGTGCACGTCATGTGAAAGCTAATAAAGCTCAGCTTGAGGGAATCAAATTAAATTATATTGTGGGGTTGTTTGTTTAACATGGTGTGTTCTGCAGAGCTTTGAGACCTGGATGCGTTATTGGCTGATCTTCCAGATGGCCCAGCGGAAGCCTCCAACCCCCACTTCTCAGCCAGGTTCCTGCAACTTACTGATCTTTTTGTATTTAGCTGATGTGCTGATCCAGATAGGTCCTAGGACTGTAGATTCTTGTTTCTTTAAAAAAAAAAATAGCAGTATAATTTTTTTCGTCCTGTTTATCACTGACGCAAACTTCATAATTGCAAAGTATTAGATTTGATACTATATTTACATACTTTTCAGTGAGTGGCAGTGTATTGGAGGACTCACTAATGTCCAGTGAAGTGACCATTCTGACCCATGTACAGTATATACTGAAAAACAGCGTTTAGATAGGTGTCCACTGTAGTGGACATTGTGCATCAAAGGGTTAAAAACAAGTATGCCTTCCTTCCATTGTTCAACGTTCAACAGCCTCTCTGGTAAAGACCAAATGCCAGCTGGAGTCTGAACCTGGAACCGGCAAGATTGGTTCCTACAAGCCCCAGTGTGACGAGCAGGGCCACTACAAGCCCATGCAGTGCTGGCATGCCACCGGCTTCTGCTGGTGTGTGGATGAGTCCGGCACTCCCATCCAGGGTACCGCCATTCGAGGCCAACCCGATTGTCGCAGAGGTAAAGGACGCAAGTAAAAGATTTAGTTTTATCATCTGAGGCTGTCCTGAACNATTTCAGGCGCACCTTTCCGTCGCATGATGGTTGCACCCAGGATGATGCAGAAGGCCTACGACCCTGAGGATAAGTGAAGAAGAAAAAGTTGGTTGGTTTGGTTTTTTTGTGAATTACCACTCAGATTACAAGAACTTTGTGTTGTAATACTTGGTGATTTTTTTTTTTTTTTTTTTTGCAGCTCAGTGAATGGCATGAGGCAAACCAGGATGCAAGATGTTCCTTCTCATTACCCAGTTTAGCCGACATATGAAAAGGGTTATTTTTAAACTTGATGCTATTATGCAAACTGTAGCAGTGAAATTTCCAATGAGCTACTCTTTCTTGTAATCTCTTGATTTTAATCATTTTGCTTGACTGCTCACAATCAAATCAGTAGAATCCTGTTACAGTGTACTGCTTTAAATGTCTCAAATTGCTGTAGTTTATAACAGATTTGTTTTGGGTGTCTTCTTTTAATATACATTAAGTACAGTAAACTATGTGACTGCTAGATGTGTTGATTTGTAAAGAATGTTTAAAGGGTCGGTTCAGCCAAATTACAAGAACTGGATGCCGTTGCTGTTTCACCTGCTGGGTTTCGGGTCATCCGTCTCTTTGACTACGGTGCATACAACAATGAAAAATTGAGTTTGAAAATAAGAAAACATCTGAAACTCTGCAGAAACAGAGTCCCTGTTACTCTAATGATCCACAAACTTTCCCAGAGGACGGTCATAGCTACTGTTATTCAGGGAAGTTTATGGATAATCAGAGTAAAAGAGTCCCTGCTCCAAGAAAGAGTTATTGCAGTTTCATTTTCTGAATACATTTAATGCTGTTAAGAATAATATTGAAAGACCGTCAAATGGATACATGCCATGAGAGATGGGAGTTTAGTTTTTATGATTTGGATGACCCTGCCTTTTCAAAGGACGTGGACATTTGAGAAAGCGGTTTTCCTATTAAACTGTTTGTGTTAAGAATGCTTAATAAAGTTTTCCTAACAACAGTTTGGACTGCTATGTGTATGTATTAACAGTCAAATAAATGGCAAAGCATGAAATGAGGGCTGAATTAATGCAACTTAATTAGATGCAGTGAAAGTGTCATTATTCATGGTTTATATGGTGTGTGTGTGTTTCAGGCTTTCAGTAATTTACTCTTGAAGTAATTTTGTCTGCACCACATAAACCTAAAGCAAACACCTCTTCATGAAAATGCAATTTTTTTCTAAATTAGAACAATGCTGCTTTATTGAAGCCTTTCCTTCTCCTTATTTGGCAAAGGAAACTAGTCTGCAATTTGACCAAGTTACGCACGGCATGTATTAGCACGATATAGGTGTGTTTTTTTCTGGCAGGACAGGTCCCTGAGAAAAGTAACAGCTCTGTTTTGACAAAGTAACATTAATTCTGATTCATTTATTTTAAGAGCAAGACAATGTTTTATGCTCCAGTAAAAATATTAATTTAATTTATGCATCTTTTTTTTAATCCTCCGCTTGCATGGTTTCCATCCCCACGCTGTCTTTAAACTGCTCGGTGCGGGGGCGGTGTGTAGCTCAGTGGGTTGGGTGCCCGCCCCATGTGCAGAGGCCATAGTTCCTCGCTTGAAGCCGGTCCAGGTTCGATTCCCGGCCTGGGACCATTTGCTGCGTGTCATTCCCCACTCTGATCCCTTTCCTGTCAAGCAACTCATATAAAGGCCACTAGAGCCCAAAAAATCCTTAGAAAAAAAAACAAAACTGCTCAGTGCGTTGACACATGTCAACACACAGATTGGCTCTTCAGTCGTCATTCAGCACGCTGTCAGGGGACAGTTCAGTAGTGCAGACAAACAGAGCAGAGTGAAGCCACAGAGTCAGCAGAAAGATGCACAGTTGTGAAACAGAAGAGAAAGAAAGCAGAAAAACAGAATCACTCATGGTGGACTGAAAGAAATATGAGTCTTTGGCTTTATTGTGCCAGCATACAGCTAATGATGTGTTACTAAATGCAAGCATTGGATATACTTTAACCCTCAGTAAGTGGCCAAGTCAGACTCCTTCGGTTTGTTTGCTACAAAACTCTGGCAGTTTCTTCAGCCTATGGACAAGAGGAACAGGGGACAGTAATGTTGACTACCTCCTTTCCTCCTGAGCCACATCAAACCCTCACCTATGACAGTTTTACAAACAGAAAAATCTCCACATGGTTGGATCAACATGAATAAAACGTCAACTTTAAATTGAGGCAGTCCGCAATTCAGTTTTGCACTGAACCTTTCCTTTTCATTAACTTCAAGCATGCTTAATTGAATCATCATTTATACCTTTAAGTCTTGCTCTCTGTATATTCCCACAATAGAAATAACATGCCAAGATGGCTGAAAGTCCAATTAGAATAAATGAGCTAAATCTGAACATTAAATCATCTTGCATTTAATCATGTCCCAGCTATTTGTGTGGTCTTCGGAGCTTCCAGAGGGATCATCATGTTACCCGTTCATTTAGTGGGAAAGTGTTAATTCTTTTTGCTTTCCCGAGTGGTGAAGATGTGCTGAGATCTGCCTGCTGAGATCATTATAAGGAACTCATTCATGCATGTAAGACATCCTGAATGTCCTGGTACACAGACTTTCCCCGTGTTTTGGAGGTGTCAGGTTAAAGTGATGAGAGCAGTTAGAGTACAATATTACATTAGTTAGTTGCAGATAACAAATCTAATCTTCCAAATAGGTTAATAGCTCATTTAATTTGGTTTAGATTGTTGCAGAAGACATTGCAGACATTCATTTGACAATAAGCAAACTAGTTAAAAGAAAAAAGGCTAAATGATCAAATTGTTCTGTTTTTTGGGCATTTTATCTTTGTAATCATTGTTGCTTAAACTATACATAAAAACAGTTGAAGTCAAGTATGTATTCAGTTTAGGGAGGTTAAATTGAAACACTGCACCATCTTCTTAGAATCTTCACATTTTCAGTTGCTGAAAAAAAAGACTACCCCTGCACTATGCAAACTGCACACATCAGTTATTATTACTATTACTGCTGCCATTATTATTATTATTATTATCCATCCATCCATTATCGATACCGCTTCTCCAATGCAGGGTCGCGGGGGGGCTGGAGCCTATCCC
>JAPMNP010719062.1:0-15455 GCA_029874935.1 Atherina boyeri | reverse complement strand
ACTGCAACAATCACCGTGTAAAACATGTTTAGATCACAAAAAGCCGACGGTAGTAAATACGGATTAGCAAACGATCCGCCATCCCGTGCGCTCCACGTCTTATGACATCAACAGCCTGATGCTGTTGGCTGAGAGACACTTGCTGTCGAGGAGGGCAAATATATACGTCGAGGGGGAAAATATTAATGTTTTTCAGGTCCATAAAAACTACATTTATTTTTCTCCAAAATAAAACACTTATTTCTACACCCTTTTAGACGTTCTGTGGGTGTATTATTGTTTTGAAAATGTCACTTTTTATGAAGAAGTTCTATAGATCACCTTTAATCTGAACCAAACTGCAGACTTATTTTTCATCTTGAGATTTTTAGAATGATGAGAAATTCTGCAGCATGCTTAAGTTTCATAACACACTTTATAGTCTTCCCTAATTTCTGTGACTGATAACACCATGAAACAGAAGCAAAATCTTTCACATCAGATGCATTTGAAAAGCATTTGACATGCTCATCAGGGTGAAACTTTGCAGATGGAAGAACAGGGGCTTTCAGTTTCTCTCCCCGTCCCAATTTGATCCAAATGAGTTTCGCATTTTACAGCAAGATGCATTAAAATACAGGATCACACAACTCCATTGGGCATATTTATTAATGTGATGGATTTCTTCATATAATTGCAAATAATTCTCCACATATAAAGATATCACAACTGCCTAAAACTGTCCAACACATGTTTCAAGCTCCCAATTGGGCCAGTTTCAATTTGAAAAGATCCAATTAATCACTCATTTAATAAATTATTACAAATGTGTTTCTCAGCAAACAGTGTTTCAGTTATTAATACATCAGACATGAAAAAAATGTCAAAACAAGGAAAAGGTTATGATATGTAATGAAATGCCTTAAGGGCAAAAATATGTTTAAACTTAAACAAATGGAAATCCACTAAGCTTTATTCTACAGACAGCACTTTTTCTTCCCCTCTTTCTTAAATAGAGGTGTTTAAGAGAGGAGATCAAGCTGCGACTTAAAATCCTGATTTACAGAGAGACATTCCGAGTCATATCTGAACTCCACGTCTCTGCAGTCTTGGAGATAAACACCTGAATGATCTGAAGGCACACTTCAAAACAAGTTAGCATTTCAAAGCCACAAGAGGTTTTCGTCCTCAATGCTTCATGTGTCATATTTAATGTGACATGAGGACATTTGATGCATGTGGAAAAAAAAGCAATACTGCCAGAAAAATAGGTCAAAGTGTTATAAATGATTAGAAAATTTATTTTATAGCATAAAAATTTATAACATTTAAAAAAACAAACAAAAAAAAACATCTATAAGTTGCAGTTTAAAAGCACCATTTGCATTATGTTGATGAAATACTAAAAGTGTAAGTGCTCACATAAAAACACATGCAATTAGTTAAATTACCAATGTACAATATGTCTGAACAGCTCAGGCTCAACTGTAAACATGCTTGTGTAAACAGCTTTTAAATAAATAAGCCAGCTCTGCTTTAAATCATCACTGTAAATACATCTCCACTTTTATGCATTTTTATCCAAACACTTTACGCAGTGATCAGTAACATAACTGCTCACAATGGCCAAATACAACTTCCAGTAGTGTAATTTGGTTTGTTTTGGCATCAGGACCACCAAGCTGCAGGAGTTCTTAAGACCAGCTGTACAAAAGTTAGTTATAGTCTAGCTTTAGTTTCCAAAAGCCACTCGCTGAAACATTTCTCCATAGCCTTCCTACTCGCCCAGCTGCCAACGTTGACTGTAGGAATGATCTTGAGGGGCTTTAGCCACTGGACGAAACGTTTCAGCTCCAGAAAGCTGCTGTGTTCACTGTATGGGATTCCTGCCACAACAAAAGAAATGTTGACATCTGTTATTCTATTTTGGCCCCTCAAGACCCCTAAAAGCTTATTACATGGAGTAAATTTCCTTTGAGGTGCAGTAAGAAGAGACGAAAACAGTTAATATCTAAGTAGAAAGGCTTTTCATACACTTTTCTAAATTATTTTTTCATTCTTAATTTCTCCCTTAAGAAGAAAAAAGGAGGAAGAAAGAGTTAAATGAAAAAACAAAAAGGGTCACATGCTCGAGGCCAATTTCAGGCAAACATTTAGGATTCATTTCTGTTATACCATTAAAAATGAGAGATGGCTTGGAACTGTCAGAAATCTGCTGCCTCTTGTTTATTCACAAGTTGCTGAGAGCTCCGCTCGTCACACATGAAGCTAAAATGGAACCCGCTCGCATCTGCAGCCAGCTCTCCCACATGCAGAGAACAATATTAGTGGCAGTAGTAGCATATGGCAGAAGAGCAAGGAGAAGTTAAAAAGACACAGCAAAGAGAGAGAGTGAGCAAATCAACCTCCGCCTGAGTGACACAAACTGATGAGGAGGAAGAAATTATGTCTTAGTGTGTGTTGTAAGAGCCTCCAGCTGGTGGTTGTAGGTTACGAGCCAGATGGCCAATGCCGTTGATGGATCTATTCACAACATTAAATACGGGACTGGAAGAGGAACTGGCTAAATCTGTGATTGAAAAACAAGTCACGATCCATTTCAACTCTGGGGCTTCATGGTAGAACACTATCCAACTGTGCTGTAAAAGGCCAATGATACAATTCTCGGCATCTTGATCATTTATTCATTCTCTCAAAACTGATGTAACCTGAAGTCGAGCCATGAACTTGTTCAATCCTTCCTTTTCTCTTCTGTTTGCCAAAAGAGGGAGCTGTAGGCTTAATACAAAAATGTAAGCAACATCTTTATTTCGGTGCTCTTAAAATTCTGCGTTTAATGTAGGTCTTACTTGTCTTTGAGCTTCTCTAGTCAATAGAAGATATCAAATGCTTTTAACTTTGATGGAGGTCTATAAATACTGTTGATCCTCAAATGAAGTCTATATTTTTAAATCCTAAAGTCTCAGAACTTTTAAGATCTTTCCAGAGATCTGTTTCTACATACCGTAGATGGAGACGTTGCCATGGATCTCGGGCTGGATGTCCGATACAGATTCCACCTGCTGGCTGAAGGTCCAGCCTGTGGGCTTGAAGGCCACCAGTTGATCATACTGTCTCGAAAAGCGAGCCAAGTAATCCTGCAGCTTCTGCAGTAAATATGGAGTAATAAAAAGGAAAATGAGAAAACTCAAAAATCTCTTAAGATGCATTTAAAAGTGAGAATTATGGTAGCTCTAAAGGATGACCCTGCTTAAAGGGATTGTATACATAGCATATTAAAAACCTAAAACCGATGCATCCATTTCCCCACAAATCAGCCTATCTGTGCTTGGTGATGCTTGAGGAAAAAAACTCATCTTAGTCATTGGAAAACAGAGGCTGATAAATAAAAAATATGAATACTATTAGAATATTTGCTTAGGACAGAATAGAACAGGAGTGATCTAAAGAAAAAACAAAAAAAAGGGTAAAGAACACTGCACCCACTTTGAAAGAAAGCTGCATCATGGGCAGCACGTGGACCTGGGCTGCTTTCCAGTCAGTGGTTATTCGTTCCCTGACTTGCTCCGACTCCAGGCAGCACATGGTGTTGTACTTGTCTCTAGAGAGACACACTTTGGAACCCAAAACCTCAGCCAGCGCTGCAAATATAACAGAACAATGACTGTAAGTGAAAAATTAGACAGTTTCGTTATCTAAAAGTATGCATAAACAACGCTGACAGATTTCACCGACTCTACAGAACTTACTTTATATTACGCTTAATGCATTTACACACACACACACACACACACACACACACACACACACGTGTTCTGGTTTAGTGTAAAAGAACACTTAAAAAACAATGTTATATGCACATGAATGGATCAGCATTTAAAAGCACTTCCACCTCCAGTAAGCTCTAAAGGGGAACAGAAAAAAAAGCAAGACACTCAAAACCCACTGTCCATGAAAAAGTGTGTGTGTGTGTGTGTGTGTGTAGCTGGAGAACAGGCTGGCTCCATGTGAGGACAACACACTCTGCAGCTCTTTCCTCACACAAAAGATTAATCCACACATTCTCTGCTCTCATTTCAATGAAAATGTAATATGAGATAACCTCATTTAAAAAAAAAAAAAAAAGGTGAATGCTGCTCCATTTCTGTAAATACGACATTGTTTTTTAAGTGCTCTTTTATACTAAAAGCGCAATAAACCATTATTCATGTGCATTACCAGAGAGCAGGCTGCCTCCATATCAGGACAACACATACTGAGGAGCTCTTTCATCAAACATAGCCCGATCCACAAATTCTCCGCTCACATTTAAATAAAAGATGCAATTTCAGATAACCTTTAAAGAGAGCAAAGTAATATAACATTACAGGAACAAAAACATGCCATCATCTTACTTTTAGATTTAGATATAATTTGGTTTTGCATCCAGTAGTAGCCATCACAATGTCCAGGATAAATCAGTAGAACAAAATTTACAAAAACCCAATTCTTTCATTCATTCAAACATCCTTTTCCTTGACATTTAAGTTATCCTTCATACATATTCCCAACATTGTGTAACAAAATTTGACAAGATAAATATCATTCGTCATACCCAAAAACACTTTCTCTTTCCCCACAGAGTACGATCCACACACCACGAGTGTACGTGGGTTAAGTGTCACTATCTCAAACGCTGTGCTGGCTGCAAAGCTGATGACCTCCTGCTGCCTGGGAAAGGTGTACTCAGGGCTGCAGTAGCTACAGAGATGAGAAGTTCCAGGTGTGCACAGTTCATTCAGACTACAAGATTGATTGTAGCATATTAAGCCAACACATTTATGTTTACTAAGAAAAGAAGAAAATGAAAATTTGAGGTACTTACGTAGTGTCCAAGTAGAGTGTCTGCACCCTGCAACGTAGCAGCTCGGGGAAAGTCTCCATCGAGGGGTCAGCTCTGAAGTCACCAGTGTGGAGGACTGTTTGTCCATCGGGCAACAAAAACAGTAGCATGGCAGCTCCTGGACAACTAAGAGAACCAACATTAACAGGACATGAGCCTGACCGATGTGAAGGTTACCACTGATGAACTGAAGGCTTCATCAGTGATGTCATTGGAAAAAAAAGGTGAAAGTGAGATATTGCAGGGATTTAACAGAAATTATTTTTTTTTTTATTGTTGTTGTTTTTGTTGTTGTCGTCATCATCATCATCATCATCATCATCATCAGCTAATGAGCACATACAGTAGTTAAAAAAAAAGGTAGTACAGAGGATTTTCCAGGTCTGCGACGGTTAGAATAATTTTCAAATGATACATGCACATGAGACCGCCTCCTCCCCCACCTATCCTCCAATGAAAAGCCTCCCCTATTACGCAAAAATTGCCAAGGTTTTTTGATGTGCCAACAACCAATACTTAACGGCTAGGGATGGTTTTCTATTGGCTATTGTTTTTTGGGCCCCACCACGTCGAAACTCATTTCTTTTTTTTTTGTTTTTATGGGCCTGCTACATATATCTCTCCAGTAGGTTTTAGAAAGGATTTAAATTTAGTCAAAAATGAAAAATCCTCTGTACCACCTTTAAAAAGGCTAAAAGTAACAATACCTACATTTTAAAAAGAACTGCCTTATGTTTCAAAATCAGTGCACTTAATTGTTTTGATTCCTACTTCTCCGATAGTATTAAGAACAATTATGGCTACAGTAAAAAGCACTACTTGTCTGTGGTCTTGGTATATTCTCAAATCCTCTTCAAGTGTAAAACACAGCATCAGGCAGCTGATTCTGATCAATGATATCAGTAATGGGTCCAGCTTTCTCACAGTGAAACATTCACACCACACAGAGCATCCCATCAGTACTAAAGTAACTCATTCCTGCTGATGTCATGGATGACTCACTGGTTGGCGTCCAGGAAGATGACCCTGACTCCTTCCACGGTGACCTCAGTGTTCATGGGGAGGATGTGGACATATTGCTCTGCCACCTTCAGTTTGCTCTTCACTAGGTTCCCTGTGATCTGATCAGAAGACGCAGCCGTCAGTCAAATCACTGCTGTTAAAGCTCATAAATGCAGCGAAAGGGAAAAAAAAAAAAAAGACAACCAAGATAACATTGCTTTAAATCTTATAACAGTGTTATCCACCCCCTACAGTCTAGAAATTTTACTTGCAGCACCAACTTAAAAAATTTCCTCATTAAGCTGATCAAACTTTTCTGGGCTGTGACCCACCTAGCGCCCACGCTGAGTTTCTGTGACCTACCAAATAAACAAAACCCCAGTGGAGTCCCAATAAGTTCTTGTATGTCTGTTTTTAGTTTTAATCACTAGAAAACACAAGCTCCACTGTGATAAATCTGACCCATTTGATGGGACAACATGTGGCACATCTACTCTTTTTTTCTTGAATCATATTCTGATCTTCCATGTTACAAAGAAAAAATTTACCGGTTACAAACTAAACAAGTTATGTCTGTGCTGCTTCTTTTAAGTTCAAATAGGGACTAAATTAAATATGCATCGTGTTGCTGCACACTCATTAAATTTACAACTTCATTCACAGCTTTGTTGGTAAAACACTTGCAGAGTAACAAAAGATAAAGACCGACTGAGACTGAGATAAACTAAAATTTATTGCACGTCATGCGTTTCTTAAAAAGCCCACAGAGGACCTCAAATTTTAATTGACCCGTTTATCGCTGCAGCTACGTTAATTGGTATTCATTTCTGGCAAAAGCAAGCCGGTTTTTCATTAATGAGTCAATACAGCGAAGATCAGGTATGTCCTCTATGGACTTTGGGAAAGAGAAAATGAAAAATAAATAAATAAAAAGTTATTAAAAAAAAAAAAAAGATTTATTCAAAATGTAGACTTTTTGTGAAACTCCTCCATTTTACTGAGGGACTGAAAGCTTTGGTGGGAAACTAGTCACTATAGAAAAAACACTCCCTTTTAAAAAAAGGGAGGGGTTCAGCTTTGACAATAGACTCAAATTCTTTAGTAAGAAAAAAAGGAAAAAAAAAACACAATAGCAGCTTTCTAGCTTCAGAAAGAATGCTACAGTCCTTCAGTCATTTCATGCTTTATGAAATATTGTAAAGTAATTTCCTCTATTTTTAAAAACAGACATAACGACAATCACTCCTCAATGTGCAACCCAAAGTTTTGCATGATAAAAACAGTTGAAACAAAGTTAATTAGTTGTAGATAATTCATATTGGTCAAATGACTCACTCTGTTACAGTATATTGGAAATCTGGAGTTCTTGGTCAACCCTCCGTAATGGTCTGAGTGGAAGTGCGTTAAAAAGTAAGCAGTGATGCCCTCTACATCTCCGTACCGAAAGGCATCTACGGTAAACTTTGTACCTGAGAAAGAAAAATAATTGATAAAACCTTAAATTTAGAAAACAAAAAACACAAAAAAAAACAAAAACAAAAAAATATAGAAGGATTAAACATTTGATAATTGCAGAAACAAACCTGGAATCTTCTTATAGAATGGACAACGAGGCATGTCAACTTCTCCATCAGCATTGCCTCTGTTCCACCCTCTTCTCCATCCTCTGGTCCTTCCTCTTCCTGCCTCTCCCCGACCACCCACTGAACTTAAGTCACCCACCGTTTCTGTGGCCTGCGATACAGCTCCAACTGTATCCGCTTGACTTTTTCTCTGTCTGTCTTTTCTTTGTCTTTTCTGCCCCGAGTTGTCACCGGCTGTTGGAATGGAGGTGTTGAGGTCATTTGGTCCACTTTCAGGCTCCTTCTGCTTGAGCGGTTTGAGACCAAAGAACACGCCGATGTCCGTTTGTTTCAAACCAAACGGCTGTCCGGCTTTGTTCAGGCTCTTTTGAGGCGGCATGTTTTGAGATCTTGACACGGCTGAGTTTTGGGAGGAAAGCACTTCAGGAGGTATGCAAGGTTGCTGCTGCTGAATGCTGCTGTTGCTCGGTCTTCTGCCACACTGACCCGCTGAGTAAAGAATGGTTTCTCTCAGGCGCTCTAAAACAACACTCTGAGGGGACTGAATGCTGCTGGCTGACTTCCAGAAAGCTCCTTTTCCATCAGAACAAACAGCTCTGTTTTCCTCAACTGCAGAGGCAGCCACTTCATTAGGAGGTGCTAATGATGAAACTGAACACAGCTGAGAGTTTGAGGGAGCCGGATCCTTTACTGGCATATCACTGACTTCCAAATGACTATCTGCGAATTCAGCGAGGAGCTCATCTTCACTTGAAAAGCTGTCGTTGAACAGTATCATTGAGCCTTCATTTTCATTTTCAGATGCATCATTATCAAAAAGCGCTTTTCTACACCCTTTACTGACTTCGGTCTCTGCAGGGAGCTCAGACAGAGGAGAATAAGATATTGCTTCATCAGTTTCCGGCAAAGATTCATCTTTAGTTAAATCTTCATGAGCTTGACTTCCATGTTTTTCTTTCACAGGAGTGCCTAAAGATTCTGTTTTACTTTCTTGGGAAGCACTGACTGACTTTTGGCCTTTGTTAGAAGACAACCAGCCTTTCTTTTTCTTAAAATCCTCTGGCCCAGGAGAACGCAGCAGCAGAAGGCCATTTGTAAGCTTTAATGGAGGTGTTCCTGTGTGATGTTGGTGAGGAGAGACGGTGTGACTGGATGAGGCAGAGAGACTGTGAGTACTATCCTTAGAGGTCTCTAAAATGCTGCCGTCATAGTTTTTCAGTCCTGGGAGACGGTTTAAAATGGCTTCCCTGTTGTTCTCAGCCTGCTGGGATGGACTGAGGATGGCTGTGTTGCCGTTTGCTCGACTGTGGGCCAGAAGTGTGTGGTTGAACTTCTTGTAATGATTTGGAATTGTGGAGGAGCACTGAAGACCATCTGGACATTCTGAACAAACAGAGGGAGTATAGTTAGCTCAACTTGACAAGCAGGCACTCTTCTAGCAGAAGTTGAAGCTACTAGAAGCATCCAGCCTGGGATGGATTCTTGAAGCCTGTACAACAAAGCTGGATATCTGATAGATTGCGCTACATTTGACCGCTGATGGAGCGATATGTTGGAAATTTTAACCCTTTAGAAGTATGTTTTTATACTTGATCTTAAACAAAAAGACTTAACAAGATGATCAGGAAGGCCCGACATGTTGTGGGTGAGGAACTGGACTCTCTGATGGCTGTTTCTGAGAGGAGGATGTTGTGCAAAATAAAGACTATCCTGGATTATCCCTCTCACCCCCTCCACATCTTGCTGATCATCTACAGAAGCTCTTTTAGTAAAAGACTCCTACTCCCATGATGCACCACTGAGAGAAACAGGAAATTATTCCTGACTGTCAGCATCAAACTAGTGAACTGTGACGAAACGAATTTCCCCTCGGGGATTAATAAAGTGATTCTGAGTCTGACTTGTACCTAAGTCTGTTAAGCTCCACTAGGGTTGCATCTGAAATTATGGGGTTAAAGGTGTTTTATAGAAGATGTTTCTTTTAACAATTTTTGCAATATTCCATGAAATTGGGTTCACTGCCCCATAAGGTCTGATTTACTAAAAGCCTTAAAAATTAAGATATTATTATTATTATTATTATTATTATTATTATTATAAATCAGCTGTGAAAGTAAAGGGACTTATAAAACACCAGCCAATCGTTTCTGCTCTCATCGCATGTTTTATTTGTCTACAGCCCCGCCAATCACACAATTACATTTGTTAATAGCTAACGTTGTCTTAAAGGCGTGGCCAGGGAGGGAGCTGTGACTGAAGGAGGCTGGTCTTGTGCATGTGCTTTATTCAAAAACTCGCTAATAGTCTCTGCTTTCTGAATAGCCACTAGTATCTTCTTTAGCACATTTTTAATAGTAATGGTCACACATGGCATAACTGCAGAAACGTGAATATATGGAGTGCAGAACTACTCATGCCATCAAGGTGAGGAATTAATATTCCAACACAAAAGAGTTGAATGGAAAATATAAAAAAAGGAATGGAAGGACACTGAGGAATCTCTGGCTGAAATGGCTGTGCTGTAATAAAGTGAAATTGAGTGATCAGAGGGCTATCATTATCATCAGTCAGCCATTTTCTGCCAGCATTCCTTCCTGGCTTCCTGTTGCTTTTGGTCTGGATGATGTGTTTGAATTCTTCATGTTTTCGAAGAATAATTATCTGCTCCTCCATGGTAATGTAGGCTCCTCATCAGGGTTTCTCCATGTTAGCAACTGGTCAGACACTGCCTTTATTTTTTATCTTTATAACTCAACTGTTGTGATGCTTTATAAAAGATTATTAAAGTCCTTTAACCCTCCGATGCATACATTATTAAAAAACAATACCACATTTTTTCACTTTCAATATTTTACTTCTACATACATGGACAGTGATGCTTAATTTCTAATATTATTGGACTTTTCATTTCATCTATCTTCATCTATTGTGAAAATATGAATAAAATCATATGCTCATATATGATATAAAATACTATAGAAGATGTAGCTGTATCATTATCTTGTTCTGTTTATCACTGAGGAAAACTTCATAATTACAATGTATTAGATTTTATACTATATTTACATACTTTTCAGTGAGTGGCAGTGTATTGGATGACTCAGTAATGTCCAGTGAAGTGGATATTTTGCTTAAATAACATCCTGACCAATGCATATACTGGTAAACAGCGTTTCACAAATTGAGTCAGCTTTCATACATGTGTATACCTTTGCATTTGTCCCTGGAAGAGTCCAGACATTCTGCAACATGCCATCTTTGGGACTGTACAACCAAAAGGAAGAATGGCATCTGACAGATGGGACAGTGGTCTTCACGTGTTGGTCCTTCAGCAGCATGGCTCTCTCTGGGCACTGTCCTCTCAGAAGACAGCTTTGAGGGAAGCTCTTGAGCTTCCAAACAGATATTTTGCTCAACATCGTCAGGTGCAACACAACCTCTACTTCCAGCTGATCGGGTTTTCTCACTCTTGATGTGTGACTTGACTGAGGTGGAAGTGTCTTTCTTTGAGTTTGTTCTGGAAGTGCATCTTCTTATAGTCACAGACGAGGTGTCATTTCTCTTTCGTTTCTTCTCCAGAGGTTTATATTCCCAAATGTCATTTTCAGAGTCATCGTTGTGTGACATTTGGAGCAGCAGAAAACGTAACGTACCAGAGGTTACCTAAAAACCCTTGTTATTACACAACAACTGATGTTTGGTAACATTCCGCGGGTAAGACAAAAGTTACAATATAACTAGTGGCGGAATACTGGGTATTCTACGTAAACTTGCTGCTGCAAAAACTGTTTATCAATATCAACATTAATAACTATGATATAAAACTATTGTATAAAACCCTATCCGTCTGGTCTGTATTAGCAACATAACAATTACCGCCATAGAACGATGAAAGTAGTAAACACAACAGTGTCACAAGAGTCGCACTTTCTACATATTCTGTAAGATTTAAATTATCAACTGTTCAAGTTTTGAACAAACAAAAAACAACTTTTTTACTTTTAGTTTATATATATTGTTGTATCAATATTTTTTGAGAATTTCTTTTCTTTTTTAAAACTCCGTGTATCAAAATCAATGCTACGAATCTGCGTTATTATTTTACCATACCTCGCTGTGATTGGTTGTTTCTATACGTGGTTGTGATTGGCTTTCTCACTGTCAGGCAACGGATGACGCTCCGGGTGTAGGTAGTGTTGCAAACATGGCGTCCCAGTGTAGCCTCTCTACACTATTTCCTATCCAGAGTCAGCTGGATTGCGCCCTAGATGACGCTACTACACAAGAAGAAAAAGAAAGTCTTGTCTACCAATATTTGAAAAAGTTAGAGGAGAGAGATGACCTGGGGATCCCTGATTTTCACACAGGTTAGACCGTGTTACAGCTTTAGCTTCCTTAGCACTTTGGCTCTTTCCCTGGCAGTTTGACTGAAGTTTGTTACACTACACATCTCAAAATCGCACTTGACATCTAAACAGACACTGCTTGGTTAATAGGCTGGTTTTAACATTTGAACACAGTTTAAAATTTAAATAACGATTATTGGTTGTTGCGATGCATGTATTTCAACTTTTTCTTATGTTCCATTTATCACATCAACTCCTTGTTAGTTCAGAAGATCAGCCTTAAGACTACGACCACATCAAAAGCAAATAATCTTTCCCCGGTAACTGACTTGTTGCTTATTTTGTGTGTCTGTGTGGAATCTCAGCACACAATTTATCAGGCAGTCATTTTGTGTTCGCTAACATCAGTAGCATGTCATAACCAGGATTCTGCAATCTATGTGGAGCTCTTCAACACATCACCAACGTCTTCATTTCCCCCTTTCTTGAAAGTTAACATGTTGTTTAAGAGGCTGGAACTGTCATGCTGAAGCATGTATTGGAGCCAGTTCTATAGCTGTGTTATTTTTCGATGGGTTATAATGATCCAGGGGAAACACCTCTTTGCTCCCAAACTATCAACCAATACAAACATAGGAATATAAATATTTTTACGAGAATCCATTTTTTTGACAAGGAAATGCCAACTTTCTTATATTGCTCTTAGATTACTTGTATTATTGGACTTTCAATAGTATTCACAAATGTTTTTCCTTTCTAAAATCAATATCCTGTGCAGAATAAACATGATAATCTAGCAAATCTGTCACAGCTGCTCCAGTATATCTCCAGCAAGTTATGGTTCAGAAATACAGGTTATCTTTTTTTTATTTGAGGGAGGCAAAATAATAAATAAATATTCTGTTAAATCTTTATTGAAGGACGCAGCATATTGCCAATATCTCATTACACCAGTAGATGGTGATCTTCAGTAGAACATTACACATTAAAAATAAAATGTTCTGTTTGTGACCTCTATGTGCCCCCCTCCATCCTGCAAGAATTTTCTAAATCACATACAAGATACCAGTCTGAAAATCTTTGCTTTTTTTGTTTGCTCAGTTTGAGGTTAACCCAACAGACATAACAGCTAAATGTTTTTGTTTAATCAGACTCATGTTGCAGAAATGAGGCCTTGGGTCTCAACTTTGCCTTTTACAGTATGCTATTAGACCCGACTTATTTAACAATTAGCCAAGTAATAATGATTTATTAAAAAATTTAGTCTGTACATAAAGAGGATCTCGGTTTTCTTGTAGGAAGCCCCAAAGAGTATTAAAAGATGGTTCCCACCACAGCCACAGCCTTTCCACCCTGCAGCTCCCTGAAAAATAAATACAGTAGTATCTGCTGTTGTACCATCAGCCTTAAGATATTTTTCTTTACTCAGGCTGTAAAACTGCTAAATTTATCCACTAAGTTCCGCTCAAAAACATCTTATTTTTAACTCTTTTTTTTTATCATTTATGCATAAACAATTTTCTTGTGAGCAACAGAAATTGACAACATCTGTCATTTTGTTATTCAATCTTGCGTTGCATGATAGTGACCCTGAATCTTAATTATAAGTGGAGTTTGCAATAAAAGATGAGAATTGCACCAATTTTCTTATTGATCTTAGCTGGTGAAAAGAATGTTTGGAATCACAGATGCATGCTTTTCTACCATGACAAGAAATACATGTTAAGCGAAAAGGAATATTGCAATCCATGGTTACTAGAAATGCTATGTCACTACTGAAATGGAGGCTGAGCCATGTTAATTTGCTTTTATTCTTTGATAAAGTAAAATTTATGAAATTGGGGTGGCATATCCTATTGATTATTTCATGCTGGATTTTGTGCTTAGTTTACTGGTGACAGTTTTTATCAGGCCTAGTCTACAGTGATCTTTTTACTAAGGCTAAATGGAAAATTATATGAAATAAGTGTGAAAAGCTTGTTTTAGATCTACTGAGGTGCTTTTATGGTATTTAATGGAAGCAATCAGGCTACAAAGACTTCCAAGGCATTGAAACTTGATTGTTCAAATTGTCCAAAATTATATTTTTTTCAAACCATACTAACACATCCAGATATTGCAACTCCTGCATGTGCCCTCAACTAGACTTAAATTACCACAAGCATGATGCACAAACTCCAAAGTTATGTCTTTTTATATCTTTTTTGTAAAAAAGTGTGATTGCAGACCCTATTCAATACAGCAGAATTCCTGATAAAACTGCTCTCAGTCATGTATTCTTCTCTTTTTTTTTGTTCAGAAGTAATGACTGAGAAGCAGGTCATTTAGATATGTGTCAACTCACCTTGGCACAACCACAGCATCATCTGACAAACTCACCATCCATGTATGATGATCTCTTAGAAAAAGTTAAAAGTGGGTGAATGTCTTGGAACATTTTTCTCATACAGTCCATACTTAGATATTGCTTTGGGCATACTTAAATCAATAACTCAATTACCCTCCCGTGCATAGATATACGGATAAGGACAGTGGTCCTGTTTAATGGTCATATCAGGTAATAACTGAGGCTAAACTCAACTGTGCATGTCCGTGACATGAATCTTGTTTTTGATCTGCCTGTGAGGAAATAGTGACTTTGACTAATCCTACACTGAAAACATGACGGTGTCAATGTCTCTTCTTGTTTGTTTTTAGGCTTAGAGTGGCTGAACACAGAGGGGCCTCTGTTTCTAAACAAGGAGCTTTCTGGTAAAGTGGTGCTCCTGGACTTCTTCACTTACTGCTGCATCAACTGCATGCACATCCTGCCTGACCTCCACCAGCTAGAGAAGAAATACTCCATTAAAGGTTTGTGCATACTGTTTATATCCACATGAAACAGACATTAATTGGATTGTTTTGATCCAAAGTGGTTGTGGCATTAGAATAAAGTGCATGGTAACTTTGACAAACTAATTAAATCTGCATAATGATATGCCTTCATGTTGAAAAGAAATACTCAGAGAAATAGCAGAGAAATTATGAGGAAAAACATACCTGCACATTTTTTGTTGGTAAAATAAAGAAAACCGAACACTGTAATGAAAAGTGCATTGGCGAGTAAAACAATAATAAAAATGATTAAATTTACATTTCTGTGAACTATCCTTCCATGAGCAAAATAAAAACAATTTTACTCCGCAGTTATAAAAGTCCAGCTGAGTAAAATTTAATTGTTGTGTGAATTTCAAGCCTAGTAATCTTCATCAGGTACATACTGTATACCCATCAGTGCAATGGCTTTTTTCTACAACAGCCAGTAGAAGGTTGAAATTAAATGGTATGCTTCATGACAAGCATAACAATGGTGTGCTATTTCCATCTCCCAATACTCTGATTTTCTGCAACTCAGCAGCAAACCCTCATATTTGTGCTGAATATGTACAATATTTGAAAGTTGGGCATTAATGCAAACTAATACTGAACATTTTTTAAAGAAACAGAAATGTTTTTTTTGTCAAGTCTGCTTTCAGTCACTGATTAATATGCATTCAGTGCTCTGCTAATAATGGGATCCAAAGCATCTGTGTGCATCAAGTGGGTCATGAATGGCTCAGCTTTGTTTTTGTTTTTTTGTTTGTTTGGTTTGTTGGGGTTTTTTTAGGGGGGGAGGGGGTATAT
>JAPMNP010719051.1:0-11345 GCA_029874935.1 Atherina boyeri | reverse complement strand
TGTGTTTTGGAACGGCACTCGATGACTCGATGACTAAGTAGGTGACTTAAAAGGGTACAGTTTTAGGGTTTTGGAACGCACCCATGGACTTTCTTTCCAATGCGGAGGGAGAAGAGGTGGGGTTTCTGCCTTGATCAATTCCACTACTGAATTGTTTTCTGTATGCACGGTCTTGTCCCCACCCCCAACTCTCCAACCTAGACACAGTAGATGTCGTTATCATGTTCATATACCATATTCAACCTTTAACACATGTAATTGAAAAAACTGGATTTGTTGGTTCACGATGTGTTTTATTACAGACTATACGTTTGGCCTTTTTTTGTGATGAAAAGACTAAACTTGTGTTTGTATAATAAGTGTTTCCCCAAATCCCAACACAAAACATCATATATGGAACAATCAAGGAATTATATAAAATATAAATTGATTTTTGATACAGAAGATCCTTTACAATGTACAGTATTGCATTTGATTTCGACATTTTAGTTTTGACATAATTCATTTGAGATTTCCAATTAAATTTAATGATCTATCATTACTTATTCATATCTATATCTATCATAACTTATTTTCTGTAACTGTCAATTTCAACATTATTTATCTTAACTTTTTTATAGCTATTAAAAGTACAATTTCCAAATAAGATACATTAAGTTTTTTCCAAAATGAATAGAAAATCTATTGGCAACAAACCATTGGTTTACTTACACAAACTCATTTTCTGTTGTATACAGAAGCTGATTTTCATCTTTTACATCATGTCTTACCTCCTCTACACTCACCCAGGTGAAACTCCTGAGTGTTTTTGTTGTGAGAACATTTCTCCAGCTGCAAATCACCTGCTGTGAGGTGCATGTGTCAACAGCAGACTAGAGAATCCAGAGCTTTTTTTACACATACTGTCTGTTTGACAAAGATTTCAATAAAATGATAATGGTCAAGAAGAAAAAGATAGAAAGCCTGCCAGTAACGAACACCAAGAATAAATAAGATGAAAAAATCTTCTACCTGCCCAACCTGTTACAGACAGACACATGTTATTATCAGAACTGCAGTCTCTGAGGAGGTCCCCCTCAAAAAAAAATTCTCTCTCCTTTACTGATTCATTTCAGGAAATAAACAAAAACATCATTGTAAAAATATGAAAGCCCGGAGCTTCAATAACTCACTAAACAGTCATGGTTTACTGCAGTCTAAAATGCAATATGAAAACTACACTTCAGTAAATGTAAGCTGCTGCTGATGTTCCCTGGCTTAGATAAGATCTGCTCCTGCCATCCTCGTGATGAGGACACACCATTGTATGACTCAGAGCTGTCCAGTTCTTATTTTGGTCTGCTGTGTTTGAGATGTTATCCAGTGTTTGTAATGAGGGGATACTACAGACCCGAGAATGGTAGTATTTGGAGTCTACTGCAGAGTGAAGCCTCAGCCTGTTTGTTACCAATATGGCAGTTATAAAATCACTGGAAATCTGCCAGGCTCTCCTTCTGTCCTTCAGACCAAAGACAAACTCTTTCCGCACACACCACTGAGGGTTAGTGGCATTTTTTGTTTCCATTTGTCTTGTAGCTGAAAAGAAGTCTAAACATTTCTGCTTAAAACCTTTAATATAATTAACATTTTTAGATTCCATGGCCATTTTACACAGCACCAATTTGTTACAAATAATACTCAATAATCCACAAGTCATGGTCAGCAAGAGATGATAAAGTCCTGAAAACACATTATAAATCCTAACAAAGACTAGGAAGAGTTCCACAAGGTCTGAAGCACACAGAATGGAAACTGTCCTCAATTTGTAGCATAGCACATGATTGAAAACTGTCTGAACTTCAAAAAAGGTAAAAAAAAAAAAAGAAAAAAAAAAGAAAAAAGAGATCCGTCAAAATCTGCTTTTTTCCATTTCTTAATGAAATCCCTTTTAGATGTCATTCATCTGTTGACACTTCTTTTGTCCTCCACTTGTCCATTGTTCTACAGTTCTGCACACCGTTCTAAGATGTGTCAAATTTTCAGTTAATTTGAGAATCACCTTGATTGTGCAAAAATACTTATTTCCCCGTCTGTCAAACAGTTTTGCATTTGGCATTTTTCATAGATGAAATTAAAGAAATGGGAATAAAGTATGTCTTTGTAACACGCTACTAGCAATACAGAGTTTAAAAGATATAATCTAAAATAGGCTCTTTGCCATGTTCTTTCTTAGATGTAGATGACACAAGTCCAACCCTTGATCTGGATGTTTTTAAGACTTCTAAAAAACTATAAGGAAGTTTGGCTTCTTGGAAGCAAATTATACAAAAATGAGGGATGGCTCAAGAGATCTAAACAGTTCTGGAATCTGGAATAATCCATTCTGGCATTGCCATTTACAAGTCAGTCATCTATGGTAGATATTCTGGAACAAAGCAAATGTATTTTACATGTTCTGCTCTACCATCTTTTCTGATGACAAATATGCTCGAGCGCAACAAATAGGGTGATTCTTATTGCTTTGCTGATGCTGATAAGCAGCATCTGGCACAACAGTGCGATGTAGCCATCATCACAGCGGGGAAACTGCTTTGAATGTCAGTAGACGGAACTCCGTCCAACACAAGCCATGCATTAAAAAAATGCCATCTGTGCATTCATCTGAATAGAATCAGTGATCATATGTCAGCGAAAGAGTGCTCTAGAATAAAAGTAAAAACTGTTTCAATAGCATCATCTGCCAAGAAGTCACAACGTTTCTACTCTAAGTGATATATATCTTTGTGCAGTGTTTTGGTGTCTATGTGTGACAAAAAACAGTTGCCAGGGGATGTTTGGACCAGGCAAGCTGAAACAGAAAGGTCAAAGCTCCTGTGACTTGGCATATAAACATATTTTAACTCTATAATTAAATTAATCCAACGATTGGATTCTAAGTTTAAGTTCATTTTGATCTAGGATGCAGGCCGAGACTTTGATTGTCTGATCTTCAGATACAGAAGCTGGCTCTAGGAATGTTGAACATCACCTCTCTGGTAGAGAACGAGGCGGAGATGATGCACAGGGTCAAGAAGTTCCAGCTAGATATAGTCAGGCTCGCCTCAAAGCACGTCTTGGGCTCTGGAACCAGACTTCTTGAGAGGGATTGGACCCTGTTCCATTCTGGAGTTGCTCCCGGATAGATGTGCTGAGCAGTTGTGGGGATTCTTATTGGGCCTGTATGTTGGGGTCGGGGAGAGGATATCTCCCAGCGGCCTTCGGGTGGGAGGAAGGGTCCTGACCTCTTGTGCCAATGTTCAAAATGGTAATTCAGAGTACTTGCCTTTTTTAGAGTCCCTTTAGGGATGCTTGAGGGCTCCATTGTTCTGCTCAATGCTCTTGCGGGCAATGACGTTGGAGGAACTGTCCACCTGATCTTAACCCGAGTGGTGCTTTATGATTGGATTTCTGTGCTTGTCATGGATTGTCCATAATGAACACTATGTTCAAGCTGAAGGGTGTTCAAGCAGCGATGTGGGCTCTTCATCAGTCTATCATGGTAAAGAAGGAGCTGAGCCACAATGCAAAGCTCTCAATTTGCCAATCGATCTACCCTCCTACCCTCAACTACAGTAACAAGTTGTGGGTAATGACGAGCCTGAACGATATTGAAGATACAAGCGGCTAAAATGACTTTCCTTCGCAGGATGGCTCTCCCTTAGACATAAGAGAAGCCTGGTCATCTGATTTAGAATAAAGCTGCTGCTCCTCCACATTGAGATGAGCCAAATAATTTAGTCTGTGCATCTGGTTAGGATGCCTCCACATCGCCTCCCCGCTGAAGTGTTTCAGGCATGCTCCTCCGGGAGGCGGCCCGGGGGAAGGCTACCGCTCTTGGCTGGCCTTTGAATGCCTAAAGATACCCAAACACAAGCTGGAAGAAGTGGTCAGGGAGAGGGAAGTCTGAGCTTTTCCGCTTAAGCTGGTGCCCCTGCAACTCGACCTCGGATAAGCAATGGATGGATAGATGATTGAAGCTGTGACTGATTCAGATTTGAATACATTTTGAAACAGCTATGAGATAGAACGAGAGTGGAAATGAGCTCAGATTTAAACTGAAGTATATACAGTCTAGTGCCATGTCAGTGTCTTTCACTGAACACGAATAGTAGAAGAAATTACATCATGATGCACAAAAAAAATGATGCACATCTGTGTCTGGAAAGTAACAGCATGACCTGGATCAGTAATCGGATCCGACTGGCTTTAGAGCAGATTCTTAATCCAGGTCCTCAGGNCCTGGATCAGTAATCGGATCCGACTGGCTTTAGAGCAGATCCTCAATCCAGGTCCTCAGGTGCACTGCCCTGCATGTTTTAGAGACAACCCTACTTTAAAACGGACCTGAATGAAATGAATGGCTTGTTAACAGGCTGCAAAGTACTTGATAAGGAAGTCCATTTGTATCAGGTGTTGCTGGAGTAGGAACACACCTATAACATGCAGGACAGTTAGAGTGTTGATTGATTCCTGCTGAAATGCAACGACTAAACAATTTCTAGTTAAACTGGATAAAACTAAAAACCATTATAAAGTCAACAGTGTCTCAAGCATCAAAAGATGGATAACTACAGCAAAAGAAAGACAATGGAAGCCACTCTCTGATTTACAGAATAGCTATGAAGCTAAGATCAAATTTGTGACTTCAATTGTTGAATCCACACAGGAAGTAAATGAGTCACGTCATGCATCTCTTCCTCTGACCACAACAACATGGCAACTGAAATATTAATACAATTTCAGTCTGTTTCTAATCCTCATAAGCAAATGTTAAACATATCTGTCCACTACTGTAAAAAAGCCATTTTATTTCATTTCAAAATGAAAACATCCTTATCGGTATTGTAAATCTAAAAAAAAAAAATCATAACACAGCTTTTTAAAGTTAACATGGTTGAATTCATTTGAAGGTTATATTTGTTTATTACATTTGCTGAAAAAAGAAAAAAATACTTCATCAGCAGAGCTTGACCTTTAGCGGTATGATTCACTTTTTTTCCTTTCTCCTTCTCTTCTTTTCTATCCTAGATTTGCTCATTTTTAGACAAAAGGAAAAAGACACATCTAAACATTTTCTATTGCCAATATGTTGCCACACTACTAAGCATCAGAATCAGAAAGATTTATTGCAGCGTATGCTTCACATATACGGAATTTGTCTTGGGTAGGCTTGGCCAGTATCCTAATTTTGATACCGTCAAACTTCCTCCACATTTTACAACGGCATACTGTATTATCGTGACTAATTAAAAATGATGACGTAATCCTCAGGTGGTATTGCCAAAGTGTTGACTTTTGCCTTCACCATACGGAAACTGAATACCAAACAGTTTTACTGAAGCAAAAACATAACATGCATAATATTGACAACTTTTATTAACAACAAATGTAACTTATAAAAAAAGTGCAAATACAACAGTCAAATAGCATTAAATTAAACATAAACATCCAGACCAGTTTTTGCGCACAAATCAATTAATCTAAATCACAGCCTGAACAACTGTTAACAACAAAAAGCAAGTTATAAAAGATTGCAAAATAAAAGTCAAATAGAATTAAATCAAAGGTAAAACATCCAGAACAGTTTGTTTTTTGTTTGTTTTTTTAGTGCATCCCGGTTATGCGAACGCCGCTACTGTACGCGGAAGTACTCCCTTCTGATTGGTCAGAGTGTGAATACTTGCCGGAACCATCTAAAAAAAACTTTGCACTGTGGAGTTTACCGGCATAGATATAATAAATATATTAAACTGTAATTATACATGTCTATGTTTACCGCCCATTATCAGTCCTACTACCTGCAGTTTTGAAAAAGAAACTGCTGCATGACACTTTTACCCTTGCCAGATAATGCTCTACAAAGTGTATTGTCAGGAATTTGTCAGGAATTTGTAGGGTTGGACACTTCTTGGGACATTTTTTCCTTACATAAACACACTTTAAATCACTTGAGAGCCCTTCAGTTCAAAATAGTTTCATGTTAGTAATGAAAAAAAAAAAACATCTCAACCAGTTCCTCCACGCAAGAGTGCTAAAAGATGAATCATCATCGATTTATATTTTAAAAATAACTACATGGTAGTCAGCACAGCTCGTTTTCCTGCAACTTCATTCAGCCCAAATCTCCAACAAATATAAATTTACAAGCACTTACTGAATTATTTAATATTTTATTGAACTAATAACTGAGGCACATATTTTGCTCACACTTAAAGCAGGATAAATTCACCATATTTGTTATGTTCAAGGACAAATGTAAAAGAGACCAGAACCATTTTCAAGCTAAAACTGAGTATAGAGCATTAATTAATCATCTGGAGCAGATTTCTGAGTGTGAATCATGAGGGTGAGTAAGATTTATGTTTTAAACAAAAATCAGTTCATGGAACTTTCTTTTTCTTTTCTTTTAAAAGACCAAGATAACAAATTAAAAGCATATTGATCAGGAAAGTGAAAAAAGACTAATTACCGGGGGACTTTTGAAGATATAAAAATAAGGTCCTCTCAGTGCCAGAAACTTGAATGCTGAAGATCGACCAGCTGCGCCGCCCTCTGGACTCTCACATGCCCAGCCCATGTGAACAATCTGCAGAGATGACATTTACACAAATGCAATGTTTGATTAAAAATATATGGAAAAACGATGACATCTGGTTCTTTCTCAGTCAACAGACCAGAGCAGAAAAATAAGCATTGCCAAGGTTAATAAATAAAAAAATTTAAGCAGTTTGGAGGTAAAGTATTTAAATGGAATCCCTTCAGTACAGTGCTGTCTCAGCTGCAATGCAACTATTAACCTTTGATCTTCACTAGATCGACATGGGCTGATACGCCGCTCTCGTCTGAGTGGAGAAAAATCTGAGCCTTCCAGCTTAATCGGCTTCACTTCTAAATCCTGTGATCGACAAGGTTTCGCAGAGGTTGCTGCCAGGGCTGCAGTTGGGTTTAGACGCCATTTTTAAAAAGCATGTAAGAACATCCAAAAGAGAGGCCACTCTTCCAATTATGGAGTTCAACACGACCTTGTTCTCCTGCCCGATTCCTCCTTATAAGCACAATAACAAGGTGCTTAAGAATCACAGAGGAGGTTCAGGTGGGAGAGCAGGTGTGTTAATGTTCCATGACAGGCGTAGATGTAGCTAAACATCAGCAAGTATGGATGAGAAGGGTTGAAATACTGGCTTCACTGTAAAGCGCTTTGGGTGCCTTTAAAGCACTATATATAAAACCAATACATTATTATTACTATCATCACATCTAAACCCTCAATTTCACACATTTTCTTCCCTCTCTACAATCTCTGGTCCATCTCACAGTGGTTTTTTTCACCTTCAATTTTTCTGCCCTCCTTATGTCTCCGTTAAGGAAATTGTATGTTCCTGCTTCTGAGCAGAATTGGTACCTGCACTTAACCTGTGCCCTGCTTTCCCACTTCCTGCTTGTTCGATTGTTCCAGTGCCCGGTAAACTGTTCCAATCCAGATCCTGTAGTTCTCTTGACCTGGTTTAAAATTGCAGCTAACCCGTCAGCAGTTCCAGCCGTGTTAAATCTGAGCAGCTCGACTCTTATATCACACATGGGTGGACAAATGTCTGTCTATTCTGCAACTCACCGCTAATTTAGCTTTGCACTTCGGTGTTTGCCTGCAAGTGTTTGTTTGTTTGTTTGTGCGTTCAGTATCCAATTTAACTTGAAGCTTTGGCCTATTGTTGTGAGATGTTTCAGGATTCTAGGAAACTGGGCCAGATTCCTCTCTCCAACACAATAATTTCCGATTAGACACACCAGGAGCAGTGCGGTTGCTGTGTCTGTGTTTTGGCTTGGGTAGGGACTTTAGTTTTCTTTTCTCTTGTACCTGAAAAATAAACCTGTTAAATGTTATTTCAGTTTGGTTTCTTTAGTTTTAAACTCTTCTTATGTAATAGTCTATCGACTGAGGGTGGTGTGAAGTGGTTTGGAGGGACTGTTCACTTCAAAAAGACAAGCTGGGAGAGTACATCAACATAAGCCAGTGCTGGTACCTGATCATCTGAAGAGCAGTATTTGTTGATGATCTTTATCTAGAAAGAGAAATAAAAGTCAAACAGAGAAAATCTGTTAAAGCATCATATATAAAGCCATTGTCAGCACGGAAAACTGTGACAGTATTTTTTTTAGCTCCATCTTTTTTAAAAAAAAAAAAATTAATACCACAGTGAAACCTCCTTTTTTATTTTAATGTAGATTCCCGGTTATTCAGATTATGGTAATCCTAAAAGCTTGAACAGCAGTAACTGGACCTCTTTTTCCAAACCAAGGGAACCAAGAAAAATAAATCCAGCTGTTGTTAATCCAGCTTTCAGGACTACTTTATTGATCATTTTCAGTGAGACTTCTGAAAGGTTTAAATGTACATTTTATACTCCTCGTATAACAAAATACAATAGAGTGGATCTATTGCTGGAAGAGATCAATCGGAACACTGGATGAAGCCAGGCTGAACATTTTTAGTGTGTTTTGTTGACATGTCGTTTGAAAAGAGGAGATTTCGATTATGCGTTTCTAAATCACTTAATAAATCAAAATATTAAAATGTATACATACTAAATAAAAAACTGTGCAATCCGATATTCCCTTTTATATTTGCAGTTTTACATTTGTGTCTAAATGTACATTATAAAATGTACAATTTTCCTTTATGTATTAGTACAAGTAAATGTACTTATACATAAGTACTTTCTCTAATTTAATTTAATTTCAGAACCTAAAAATACAAGAATTAGACATTTGAAATAAAGAAAAATACAACAATAAATAAGAACAAGATCAATAAAGGACTATAAAAACCTGCAGATTAACAAAAAAAAAGCTAATTTTGAAGAAACAAACGCAGCTGATTACAATCGTAAAGACTGACATTTATATAAGATGTTTGAATATGCATATTAGGCGTTGTCCAACCTCAAATATGCAAATACTTTCACTTGTTCTCATCACATCTGTTTTCACTCAGTTGAGTATAATTAAGACACGATCGTGGTCATCTCAAAGTACGGTAATTATAGAATCTGCTATTGTGACAGGCCTACTCAAAACATGCAAATCTTTATACTTTATTCTTCAACATCAATTTTCATACATTTTCATATCCATTTCATGCAATAATTTAAAGTTAAATCAACCAGCTTCTTAACAAAACAGCAAATCTGGTGTTCAACATGGTACATTTTCTGCAAATAGCATTAAAGGACAAGTTCAGTATTTTACACTTAAAGCCCTGTTTTCAGATTGTTTATGATGAAATCGAACGGTTTTGATTGAAATTCGGACACATGCTGCGGGAACAAGCTTTCATGGTTTTCTGTGGTAGCACCCCCCCACCTACACAATGGCTGTATAGGTGTAGCCTACTGGAACAATCGCACTCACAAAAATTGCTGCAAAAGATTCTTTCCAACAGGTGTTTTACCATTTGTTGGAAAACTGTGGAACGCCTCCCACCCGTACATTCTTCTGCTACCACAGAAACCAAAAAAGCTTGGGCCAGCAGCATGTGTCCAAATTTAAATCAAATCATTCTATTTCATCATAAACAATCTGAAAACAGGGCTTTAAGTGTAAAATACTGAACTTGTCCTTTAACATAGATTATTAAAATAACCTAATTTTGTCATTCAATCAAATATATGGATTAAAAGGGATTCAAACAGATTGAATGTAAGTATCTAGATCAGAAACACGAATAAGAAATTGTACTGAGAACCTCAGATTGTGGAGAGAAATGGCTAAATGATAACAGTGTGTATGTATATAAAATATCTCCGATTAAGACCCAGGACGCAGAAAAACCTAATGAGCATCAGCCTGGTTACTCCTGGTAAACCCTATGGTAACTCTTGAAAATGTACACCTTCTTCTGGAAGGTTATCAGACAGAAATGTGTGTTTTTTGTTTGTTTTTTTTGCAAACCATCCCAAAGTTAAAGCCCACCTAGTGTTTCAACATATCCCACGCAGCATGGTGCTCGCAACTAGCGTATTCCAGCTCACCTATTAGACACAAACAAGCTGCCCCGTCCCACTGTTAAATCTCTCTAAAAGGAACATCAAATAAGCCTCTAATGCAACAGATGACGAGCATCCACATGAAAACTTACAGCAGCCCCCTCAAAGATCCTAGATTCTATTTAAAGGCTGTAGGTCATTAAAACAAAAGTTCTGCCGGCTCCCAAAGCGAGCACACAATTAGATCCTGATTGGCCATTTAGCAATCACTCCACATCCATAATTAGGTGATGCAGGGTTGAATTAATCACACTTTTAAAAAAATAAATAAAAAGGCAGCTGTGCAATCGTCATGCATGAGCATACAGTACGTCTGCATTCTCCCCAAAAACGCTTTGCATCATCAGTGTGACAATCAAACTGAAAGGGGAGGAAATGAGAAGAGCACATGCTGAATGACTACTTAGCAGTCATTAATTAAGGATGAGAGAGGCTCTTTTTGTCAGCCGAGAGGGAGAGGTGCTTCAGTCAGTCAACAAGCGCTCATCACAAAAGGATCTATTAAAACTGTGTTAATGTGCGCAAAGAGAAAAACATGGATAAATGGGGCAAAACATGCTGCATTCCCAGTTTCAATGTTGTTGCCTCAATTTATCAAGACACTTTGTACCTTTTTCTAAAAAAGGGATAGGTGCAATAAGCTTTTGCTTCTGCCTATTCCATTTCAGACTTTGTTTATTTATGTTGTTATCTGTTAAATGTTTAAAATGTCTGAATAAAAAAAAATCTGAATCTGAATATTTTGCACATTTTAATTGCTCAAAATATCATGTCAATTGAGAAATCTTAGCGTTTCTTAGTTAGAAAAGAAAGATTGAAAAACAAAAAGCGATTGTTTAGCAGGACGATCTTCATAACTTGGAAAATGTCGGGGAAAAAAAACTCAAGTTCAAATCCCAAGTTTTCTTTTCACCTTCATTTTCAGTAAACACTCTTGGGAAAATACAACCTAGCCTCTGATGTGTGGAGATAGACTTACATTCTCCTGGGTCAAGACATTGATATTTGCAGATATTGCTTGGAGCCAGTCTGTGCTTTCTGCTGCAGTACAAAATTGAAGAATATTGGTGCTGGCTCCATCCAAGGCGAAGACTTCAAAACAGTTGGACCTGGAGAAGCGTAGCGGTCAGAATGAGACAAAGAGTAGAATAAGTGAACAGAGTTAAAGATGGAGCTATATGTTACTTCTGGCCTGTTACATGCATTAAAGGCAGGGTCCATGATGTTTTTTAGAGCTCTTTTTACAATATTGATTTAATTCCTCTTCAACAAACCAATTAATTA
>JAPMNP010719012.1:0-18116 GCA_029874935.1 Atherina boyeri | reverse complement strand
TCCTCTCACTCGGCAAGGCTCCTAGTTTGAACCTGCATTTTCTTTCTCTGCTAGGTCTGGGTTTATTCAAATCCTCCAGTTTCCTACAACAGTCTAAAAAGTGAAATTCTGTCAGGTTAAGGGGAAATATTAAATTGTTTTTGTTTTTTTTATGGTTTGTGCAGATGTTTGTTTGGACTGGTGACCTGTGCAGCATACAGCTTGCTATTTTTCCAGAGAGCATTTTCTGTCCTTTATTATACAGTTTAATCCTGAAACCTTAATATTGGTTTATACTGTTTGGGGGGGGGCACATTCACTTGATCTTAGCAAGTTTGTGCTGGACATGTATGTTCTTATGATTGCTATTTAATACCGGTACTTACTGTGTTGGGACTGTTTAGCGACAATGTC
This sequence comes from Atherina boyeri, assembly GCA_029874935.1. NCBI lineage: Eukaryota > Metazoa > Chordata > Actinopteri > Atheriniformes > Atherinidae > Atherina > Atherina boyeri. The sequence continues at coordinate 17,723 of JAPMNP010719012.1, read as the reverse complement.
CCCATACATGGTCATACACAAGTTTTGTGAGATGAACCTGTCCCGCCTCCTAGGTTGCTCCCTATTGGTTGCTTTGACTATCAATCAAATGGAGTCATCATGAAGGTGTTGTTCTGCCGTTTTTGACAGGTATGAAGATGTCGCCGACCAGAGGAAAACGGCGACCGTCAGTGGTCATCAGTTTCTTTTGTTCCATGTAGTTTTTGAAATTATAGGTGATGCTGCTTAGTGTTAAACGTTACCCTCGACAGATACGAAAAAGGGGCAAGGGTGAAGCTCGCGGATGTAGCATAGGAACCTGCTAGCCGACCACTGAAAAAGGGAGCCATTGTTTGAGTTGTTGGCTAACATGGCAACGAAAGCTAACGCTAGCAGCGTCGGCTAGACGGGCTCACGTAAAGAATTGTTGCAGTGGATATTGGTAAGTGAGTTTGAATAAAAAATACTGACGTAAATATAGGCTAAGAAGTGTATAGTAAAAACTGAGGTATAAAACTGCTGGCATGGCATGTGTTTTCTTACGTTTAGGAGGCTTTGTAATGACACAGTTTGAACCCCATTCATCTCCGTTGTTAAGCAGCTAGCTAACATAGCCTACTTCCTGTCCTCTGTTTAGCCTGTGGCGTCTACTCTAGTGCTACGGGCAAACACTATAATGCAGTTAGATATAACTAGGGACAATCTGTATATAACGTTGACTCTGACCCTACAGTGTTATAGTGTATGTTAATTATTTTTTAAATAAATGGCCTGTTGTGGCTACCAGTTAATCTCTGAATGGGTGCACCTAAAGCCTCCTTCCACATCTTAGACAACAGTCTGCCAGATAGTTCATCCTTTGTGTTTTATACACGGAATATGCTTAGATAACTTGGTTTAGACAAGTATTCTTTATTTCTCTTAATATATTTTATAACACATTCAATGCACACCAAATGCATACTACAGTTACAATTTGGCTAATTAAATTATTCTAACGACGACTGGCACAAATAAAGCGTGCGTGTTTTAGATTATACCTGATAATTTTTATTTGTTTGTTGCTGCTCTCCTTTTTTTTTAAATCAAAACCTCATAGAAGACATGGTTATAAATATAAGTTATTGAACTTTGTGATCCTCTATTATTAATGTACCTGAAATGCTGTATAAACTCAATAATCCATGAATTGCCAATAAAAAACATTGAATCTATTGATAATATTGCAGCCTGAATGAAAACATTTTATATGTACAGCCAAAGTTTTAAATGACCCTATAAACCTGATTAAGTACCATCTGTTAGTACTCCAGCTCTGTACGCATATGAGGTTTGGAGTGATTGATAGCTTCCCCAATAACCTTTCTTGCATTCCCAGTGAAAATTTTGGTGAGAGTAAAAATGGTCATGGCCCATAAATGTACAGCAGCCTGTGGCCAGCTGTTCTTAAAAACATGACATGCTATTGTTGTATATTCATTTCATTAGTCTTTTACTAATGAAACACAAGATTAAGATGTATGATATTAGATTCCAATCTTTGTGTGTCATTCATTCACATCAAATAAAAGTATTTTTGCTCTAACCCACCTCCATAAAGTTTATTCTTTTTAAGATACTGTTGTCAGGTGACAAAGAGAGTGATCTGTCAAAGACTGTTGTTGACCACAAGAAACCTTATACCATGGGCTTATGTAACACACCTGATCTTCTTGAATTTTGGCCAGAGGATTTAACATTGCACTGAATGTTTTATGAGAAGGCTGCATATGTCTCCTACCACTGATTACATGCCTCTAGTATACAAAAGTTTCTCCACTTTTTAACATATCCTACAAAAACAGTGTTTTGACAGATTTTCCTTATTGTAAATTTGTCTGCTATCAATAATTCATCCTATTGGCTACATTTTTAAAAGTTCAAACATTAACTGAAAAGTATAGAAACAATCAAAGCAAACTTTTTTGCCTCACGAGGTTAACACTGAACCAACTTGTCACTGCTTAAATCACTTAGTGGAAATTTACACAGATTAGGACATCAGACTGTAGTAGTTTTTAGACTAACCAAACCTTTTCCACAGTGATGGCCATTTGTTGCATCTTGTCTTTACTTGCAGAAGAGATCATCCTTCATGATGTGTGACAGTAATGAGGCCAGTGAACAGTCCTCCTCTCCCTCATCTTGGGCCAGTCCCTCCATTTCACCATCCTCCTAAAATCTCTCACCCAGCTTGGCAACATGACTGACAGGAAGGAGCCACCCTTCTTTAATGACGACAGTGTGGGAGCTTTTCAGTATAAACTCCCTTTCTATGACACTATGGAGCTGTTCATAGAGACCCTGACAGGGACGTGTTTTGAGCTGCGTGTGTTGCCCTTTGAGGCTGTCATTTCAGTCAAAGCCAAGATCCAAAGGCTGGAAGGTAAAATGTTTACTGAAGTATAATTTGCATGTTTTAGTTGGCTGTTGTAGAAAAGTGCCAATTTATATGTCAAAAGACAAATTATTGTATTGGGTGAGCATCTGAGAGATGTCAATAATTTTCAGACCTGAGATGACTTAGAGGAAGGGTTACAGGATAGCTGAGTGTGGGTTTTTATTTTTGGGATGTGTGAACCAATGTTTTTAGCTGCATTTAGATGCACACCGATATTCTGATATTAACCTTAAGACTCTAGTAGTGTGTTTACATGGTAGTGTCAGAGTAAAACACTGCCATGTAAACATCAATTTCTGTTACCTGAACCATGGTAGACTGTAGTCAACACAGCTGGAAGCTGTCCTATTGTGCGGGACTTAAAGCCGCAGTCCAACTAAAGTATTAAACTTGCCTGATTAACTGAATGACGAAATCAGAAACACAGCCTGCAGGATACAGTTTAACACATTTTCTTCATGTTGTTTAGTGACATACCACTTCTCTGGGTGTTAGTGTTTACAACATGATCATAGAAAAGTTTTGAACATGGCCTTTTTAAAGCTGTAGCTATATGTCAAGGAATGGCCTCTCCTTATTTGATCTTAGTGTACATCCATGCCATGTATGGTGGGATCTAGCAGCTTATTCTCTTTAGAATTTACTTTCACATTGATCTGGTACATAAACTCTTTTCTTTTCTGCTTGTTTGCATGAAGTATTATTAAAGGAGGGACTAACAGAACCAACCAGATTCCAATAAACTGTGTGAATGCACTTTTGCTTTGACATTTTAGTAAAAAAGAGCCAGCTGTTGGTGACTGTAGTGTATTTGTCTTACACAACATACTTGTGGACTCATTTGTTTGTTCATGTCCTAAGGGAGGCAGTAAATGCCAGATGTTAACACAGCAAAGTCCTTTCAGTGGAGTTGTTGAATTAGGCTGCAGTTGTTTTCATTTAAATGAACATTTTTTACTCTGGATGTGGCTTTGTGCTAGATCAAGATGACCTGCTATCTTCATTTTCAAAAGCTGTTCTGAGCTTTGGTCAGAAAGGCCTCTGTTTGAGGATGCTAAAACAGTATGTTTATGTCAAATTGGATCACTATGCAATGAAGGGACCACTTCTCATCCACTGTAGCTCACCGCCAGTTTTAAAAAAAAAATTATTTGCACCATATTAGTTGTCTGTATGTCTCTCTCTTCAGCAATTGCATAATTTTGTCTTTAGGGGGCAGGCATAAATCATTTATCATGATGTGGGGAAACCTTGCTCGTTAGATTAGTGAACCCAGTCTGTGAATATGAATATAGGTCCTTGTCAACTTTGGTTGTTTTCTCTCCTACCCTCTCTGACTATAAAGGTATCCCTGTTGCCCAGCAGCATCTTATCTGGAACAATGTAGAGCTGGATGATGAACATTGTCTACATGACTATGGGTAAATCTCTTCCTCCTAACTTTCCATCTTACAGAGTGCTGATGCCAAAAAAACACATTAAAAAATACCACATACATTTGAAATTAGTTTGAATACTTGCTGTCACCGGATTAGTGACTCTTAATACAGGTCAGCATGTTTTAGATAAGATGTGGAAATGTAGAACTGGGTGAGACAAGTGACATTCTGTCATATTTAGAGAGCCTGATCTTCTACTGTTGTCATTTTATGAGATGCAGAGCTCGCCCTCCAGTGCTCTGCTGGCTGCAGATGGTGGTATTGTTATGAATGCTTGTCACTTAATTTTCCACATGAACAGGCTCTTGTGAGATTTTGCCAGGCTCCTCTATCACACTGCTGCACACTTATGAAGTTTTAGAAGCAGGGGGGGGGAATGAAGCATCTGCTCGTATGTGACAATTGTTTCTGTTCAATTCCCAGTCCTGTACTTAAGTTCATCTGGAGCTCATTCTGTCCCTTGAAATGTTGTAAACCCTTCAGATCAGAGCCTCTGCCTCAGAAGTAGAGCATTTTCCACTATGAGTCCAAATGTATTTCCTGCTTTCACATTTTGTTTGCATATACTTGAATAATTGAAGGTTTGTGTGTCTTGAATAAGGTATTCTATTTACATTTACAGCATTGCAGAGGGCTGCACTTTGAAACTAGTCTTAGCTATGAGGGGAGGCCCAATTAACACCAGGAGAGGTGAGAAACCAATCAAATCACTCTATAGTCCCATTATAGCTGAATATTTATTTATTCTTAGATAAAAAAATATATTTCACATTTTGTCGATGGATTGCAGTTGGACTGCAGTACCTTTCTGCTGTGGCTGTCTTTACTTAATTACTCAACCCCCTCTCTTCTTTTGTCAGTTACGGTGGAGGATCCTATCAAAGAAGTGGCTGATCTGATGGAGGGCACAAAAGAGGACGGCTGGGAGAAAAACCTGACAAACAAGCAGGTCACATTTGTGGTCTATCGTGAAGGTGACCAGCTAAACTTCTTCCGAGTCGTCGACAGAGGAGATGGTACTCTGACCCCTCTGTCGGAATCTCTGAGGTTAGTTTATTGTTACACATTGTTCCTGTTCCTATGCTGTTCTCTCAAAATCATGCAACCTAACACATATTGAGCTCAAAGAGTTGACCGTTTTTAAATGTGTTGTTACAGATAAATCAGAAATGTGATGACTATCGTGTAATTGAGAAAATACATGTATTAAGAAAATACATGATTATAATCAAGTGTGAAGTTAAGACTTGGTTGAAAGTTGCTTGGCTCTACCTGAGTTAATAATTTCTCTGTTGCATAATGCATTCTTGTTTTTATACTGTGAGATTATTAAGAGTATTTTTTCCTGCCTCGTTCTCCAGTGGTGGTTCTGTATACAATGTGTATGCTGAGGAGGAGGATGGAGAAAGTTCAGCAGCTGCACAGCAGAGCCTTGAGAACTCTATCACCATGACTAAAATGAAATTGCTCAAAGCTAAGATGGAGGACATGAACCTCAACAAGAAGGTACAGGGATCAAAGAAGCCCATTAAAATTTTTACTGTCTATTTGGATGTACCCGTGACCTCTACAAAGTGTTAATTTAATTCACACTTTCACACAGTCTTTCATTTATAGTTGAGTAATGAAAATGTCTCTTAAATGAATATATATTTTTATCTGGAGCAAGTGTCATGATTTGAATATGAGTCTAAATGTAGAAGCTTCTATGAAAAGAGGGCCTCAGCAATCTAAAGCTGATATTTAAACACTTGGCATTTTAATCATAATTAGATGAAAAGCCTCAGATCTAAAACCTACAGCAGCATTATGTGTGCAGATCCTTCAAGTTTTTAGGCTTTGTTGCTAATCCTGTGAACTTCTTTAAGAACTTATATCTTTAGAGAAATGAAACCGAAGTATATGCAATATTATCATCACCGTGCCTTTCTCAATCAAGGACTGAAAATGGTTGTCTACAGTTGCGCTGGGTGATATGGCAAAAAGAATCTATTTTTTTTCTATATTGATCAACTTTGATCTAGATCTCTATATAGTTTAATGTGTTCAGTTACAAAGGTATACCCATAATGACAGCAACATAAAACAAATAAACTTTAAAACGGTGATTAATGCCGTTGAAATGTCTTTGTTTTTTTCTTAATGCCTTTTCATAAGGGGTGACAGCCACAAATGATGAAATGATGATTTTCTATTTGACGATTGCACTGCAAGAATTGGCGTGCCAAAGCTTTTATTCTTTTTTTTTTCCTTTTTACTTAACTGTACAGGATTTACATTTTTGCTTGAACACTAGCTAGATACGTAAGATCTAGTGATGAGAGAACCATTGTTTATTTATCATTTTTACTGAATGAGGGAAAAATTTACAAGTGTATCAAACATATGAATAAATTTGGACTTTTTCTCTCAATCTCTGTTCTTCAGAAGTCAGCAAAGATAAAACCACGGGCCCCTGTTAGCCCACATCCCTGCAGCAGCTCCCCTGGACCCGTCAACACACGACACCACCATCGCCTCTTTCGCTCACTCCCACAGATTAACCAGTCTCGACAGACAATTGCCCCACTGCCTCCAATTATAGACCAAGAATCCATAGATCCTTCTTCGCCTCCTGCTGCTGCAACTTCTGTCCATTTGACAATCCCAAGACGGTCTTCTTCTTTCTTGTCACCCTCTTGTTATATGCTTCAGGAAGAAGAACCCTGGGAGGCATGCGCACCTTTTGCAAAAATCCGCCCCCCTCCCAAAGTGTCCCGAATGGATATTGGCAGCAGCAGGTTGATGAGGGACTGTGTTTACCCTCAGCTCCCACCACTGTACGCCAGAGTGCCACCTGAAGCCCCTTTTGACCCAATTGAGCCTTCAGGGGAGACAGTCGGGCTGGGTTTATTAGAGGAAGCACTTGGAGTCATGGCTCCAAAACAGCCTGGAGCCCCTTTTGAGGAACTGGCAGACCCTCTGAGACTGGATATACCAATCCAGCCAGAGGGTGGCCGTCAGCCTCTCAATGTTGGAGTTCAGCACCAGCTGCCACACTCCCCCTCCCCACTCAGTCCTTGGACACTTGGCACAAGTGATGCACTCACCAGTGGAGCTGATGGAACACAGCTTGGCACATCATTGCATATTAGTCCTCCCTCTCCATTAATTGCCTCCACTTCACCATCCGCTTCAACCAGAATGCAGTCTCAGCCTTTTGATTCCACACTTTGTTTACAGCCTAACCTACAAGCACAATCTTCTGTGAAACCAGGCAGCATATCCCCTCATCCCCCAACCACCCTGTCGATTCATCCACCACGCCTTTGCGGTGTCAAAGTAGAGTCACCTGGCAAAAGGCCAGAGCTCATATCGAAGAGAGAAGCAAGAGGCATCACTAAGATGGCAAACCAAGCCTGTAAGGAGCCTCTTGGGTCCCTGAACAACTCAGAGCTTTTGGCTTCTCTTTCTACAAGGGCTCCAGATTCCAGCAGCAGCAGGGACAACCTTGGAGAAAGTCTGGGACTTGCACTGACTTTGCCTCCTGCCACTGCCTCAAGACAGAGCAGCCTTGGATCCAGGTTTCCATCCATCCCTACTAACAGGTTCCTTCAGGATGATCTCATTAGACAAATGTCGCCATTGCACCGAGCAGCAGCCTCTTACAGGGTGAGCACAGATAAGTTATCAGTAAAGCTGCCATGAAATGCTTTTGATGTTCAGTTTGTGGTCTGTATGCTTTTAAGTAAATATACTTTGATACTATAATTGTAAGACATTTTTATTTCATTTATGATTTTCTCATTTCCTGTCGCTGTGTTATCAGACCAGCCACTCTCTTGCATCAGCTGGGGGAGTCATGACTTCTTTTGGAACAATAGGTAAGTGTGAGACACAAACACATATGACATACTAACAAATGAAGTCATATTTGCTCTGTTTGTGTTAGGCAATGTCAGGGAGACGGTTTTAATTTGAGATAATGCTTGTTAAAGGCCTGGTCACTTATTTGGGATGTTCTATGAAATCCTTTAGTGCATGTTGTATGAGCACTGCAACAAAAAACCTCCAAGGGTGTTAAATATTCACTTATTCAACATCTGCAAAAGCAGCTCAAACAACACAACAACCAGCAAACACGCTTATTTATGCTGGTCACTGATGCGCTCAGTTTCTTCATAGAGAATTAATCAATACATATAAAGATGGCGTATATTTCCTTTTTGAGTAGAAATTCATCAATATCTTTTTGTGTATTCTGAAGTGACTGACTTTTTACAGATGGTGCTCAAAATTAGGTTAGCATAACCTAACTAATCACTACACCTGAAAAACCTATATTAATCTTTCTAATTTGAATCAAATTTGCTGTCAGAATTGTGAAAGAAATGCATAACTAAAAGCTTTTTTGTTTGAATCCAACACAAGAGAGCTTTCCAGATTAAATTGAATTATCAAGAGCTGTGTGAATCACACAGTATATTTTATGTCCTGATTGAGCTTTATGGGCTGTTTTTTCTGCATATCTGAAATTTTGTATTTACATAGTTTAGTTTTTTTTTAAATTATTATTATTATTATTATTATTATTATTATTATTATTACTATTGCAAAGGATGCATCATCTCCTCAAAAATATATATTCCACTTCAGTGTAAAAAGAAACCCCTTCATAGCATTGCACTTAAACTCCACATTCACCCAGTTTGGCAGATTGCTGCACTTTATCACAGCACTGACAGTGTTATCCTGATGTTCCTGAATCCCTTCATTTAGCAAAGCTTGCCAGGCTGCATGCCTCCACAAACGCTGCTGTCACTGGTTGAAAATGATGTGGTGATGAATGATGAAAAACTGGCCCCTCCAGACATATCAGGTGTCTTTTTTTTAAACAATTCTCTGAACAAAAAGGTTTTCGATTTGGACCATTTTGGAAAAAAGTCACAAAATGGTTCAGTTTCAAAGATTACAGTTTCCTTATAATTCATCTATTGGTTTTCAGTCATGCTGGTTATGGTTAAAATTGTATAACAATGCAAACTTCCTTAAATCAGGCTTTTGGGGGGAGGGGGGTGATAAATACTCATCTGAAGCTACAGATAAATGTGACTGTTTAAACTTTGTTTTGCAGGCATTGATCTGAGGGAAATTGTTTTCCTATAAATGTTAAATGACTGACATGGAGCAGAGATAATGAAAATGGTGCTTATGCTCAAGGACAAAGCAATAAACAGATAAAAACAAAGTGAATTTTTAGAAAGGTGCCATGTGACAAACAATGCAGATGTGATCACCTGTGTCTGATATCACAATAAGTTCTTTAAGCATTGATGGCTGTTAATAAATATCGATCGATCGATCGTCTGTGAGATCATTCCTGAAATAATTTAATACAGAAGTGCTTATTTGTAATCTTTGAAGGGTGGTTTTGATCTCACCTTTTCCACCTTCATAGATCAAGTAGAAGCAAGTCTTGAGTGATTATTAAAATAGATGCACAAATTAAAGCAGAGCACTTTGTCCAACACTAGACAAATTTCTTCATAACATCTCCAGTTAAAAACCAGCAGTAAATGGAGATGTGCAAAACCCTGTCTATATATGTCAAATCTTTTATACAATCTGTCATTTTTCTCTGACTTCAGTAGGATACATTAAATGTTTTCTTGGCTTCCAGGCACTCCAACATACCACCTACCTCCAGTAAAAGCTCCTGCAGGCACCAAGAAGAAGAGCTCAAAGCACTGCTTCCTCTGTGGCAAGAAGACTGGGCTGGCCACCAGCTATGAGTGCAGGTACACACATGCTGTCTGACTCTATATCTCTCTTATCCTCTAAAAAAAAACCTTCTGTACAAAGTGGTCTAGTCCTTGTTTGCTTTCTCTTCCTGCCATATCTTTAAGGGAAACAGACATCATTGCTTGCTCTGTAAAAAGTTATTAGCTTTATCAAAGCCCCCCACACAACATCTATACAGATCTCTTTCCTCTCCTGAGTCTGTTGGAGGGTTCTCACATTGACTCTGATGCAACAGTATGTAACTTTAATCTGCCAATATCGACCACTTGATGTTATGGAGCACACAGCTTGTTCAAAAGACTGAGAAATATAATTTACTGAATATAAATGTTGGTGATTTAAAAAAAAAAAAATTTAAGAGCTGAGGGGGTGTTGCTGCATTTACTAATGGCCTGATTTAGCTGGATCAACGCAATCTAAAGAGATATTTAGTATGAGAATACTGCGATGAAGGAAAAAAAACGAAAAGAGAACTGCATTTCTACTATAACTTGATGCTGTTGGAGAAATTTGTGCTAAGAGCAGGGCTTCAAGGAATACACTCTGAAATATCTGTTTTTTCATCTTTTAGGTGTGGCCACAACTTCTGTGCCACCCACCGCTACGCAGAGACACACGACTGCACTTTCGACTACAAGAGTGCCGGTAGGCGATTTCTGCAGGAGACCAACCCTCTTATCAGTGCTCCCAAGCTGCCCAAGATCTAAACCCAACCAAGCCTCATCTCTCGCAGGGGACAAACTGAAAGATGACAAGTTCAGCTGACTGCAACTTGGGTGGGGGTGGGTGAGGGTGTCATGGTGAGTTCCCTCTAGGAACTCATACACCACTGTGTGCTTTTGTTTTTATCAGCCAAGTCTGCTTGAAAACTTAATAATTATTCTGTAAAGCCAAGTGTGAACAAACAAAAGTGGACTGAAATGGCACAGAACTAATTCCCTTCTCTTTATAATGTGAAAATATTTATCCCTTGTGTATGTTTCCTTTTTTATTTGTGAAAAAAATGCATGTTGGTAGGTAGTTTTTACTAAATATATCTGCTGCACGTTTTTCTTTTTTTTTTTTCTTCTTTTTTTTAATTAATAGGACTGCTGTTGACTTAATTTGACAAGTCTTTAACAGATGCACTTTAGAACTATATTTATACATTTGACCTTACTTTTTGTCAGGAAGGCTGCATACATGTCTGTGTTTGTCTAATGAAGTGTTAATGTTATCCAGACTTTTATATACTGCACATCTAAATGTCTTTTCTTACCTGAGCACATACAACATCACTAACAGGATTTTTTTTTTTTAAAGAGAGAACAGTACATCCTCACTTATTGATGAAATACTTAATATTTATTAATAAATACTGCTTATTTAAATTAAAGGTTGGTTTTAAATAGTAAGTATGCAATGTGCGTAAGTGTGAATGTCAGTAATCTTTCTGCCTATGGACTAAACTGTATTAGGACTGGGAGGTGGGGTAGGTTATAATGTTTATGATGTTTCTACAGTGAGGTGTTTGCCATAAGAAAAAAAAAATCTTTTTTAAGTCTTTTTTTATTGTTCAGCTTTTGCAAAAACTTTAAATGCTGGTCAAGTATCTACAGGGGTTTGATCTAATAAAGTTTCTTTCCATACATGTCATATGTCTCTGGCGTATTTGTAAGAATCTGCATTTGTCTAATGTTGCATTTCCTACTAATCAAATTTGTTTCTTTTAGTTCTCATCTGGAAATATTGCATATAACTTAAAGTAAAGAAAGAGATCTTAAGGTATATTTGAAAAATGCTCTGAAGGGACCAAAAGCCATTTTCAGCACATGGTTAAATGTTTTTTGTTTGGTTCTGATGAATGACATGGATGAATACAGAAAAGAAAAAGCCCTCTGTTCTGTTTTACATTTTCAAAATATACACCCAATTGTTATATAATCAGGAAGAGATCAGTTGTTGGATGCACTCAATGTTAAAGGAAAAAATCTTTTAGAATAGAGTGTAAATGGAGTATTTCCACTACTCCACTTATTATTCACTTTCCTTTGACTCTGGATGCTGTTCCTGTTCAGCAAGCCTTGACCTGAGTCACGTCTCTGTGTTGTTACTCTCACTTTCTCTTCTTCGTATTGTCTGGCTTTGATCCACTGTAATTGGGCTGTGCATCAGATGCTCCTGAAACACTGTTTATCTATTTGCAGATAAATGCATCTCAATATAGCAAATGGAGTTTATAGCATCTAAAGCTGATTTTTTTTTCTTTAAAGCAAATCAGATTGATTTTATTTCAAACTCAGTGCAGCAGCAGGAGTCAGTATCTGCATAAAAATTCTGTTTTCATAGTATCAAACTTGCCAGAGGCAAGAGGTAAGTCACTGGGAGTACTTCATTCCTTTAAATTCAGTTTGAACTTCTAGTGGTTTTGATCAGATACCTGGCAAACTGAAGCCATCAGCTGAACATTTACTTTGTCCTAAATGCTAATTAGCACATTAGAACGATCACTGTGAACATGCTGGCATACTGCTTTGCCCAAACATTCAAGCGCTTCATCTCACTTAATCTTTTTCAATAGTGGGTTCTTTTCATTCCTGTAACTTCCTTTAGGGATATGATTAGGCCTAATCTGAGTATTTGAATTGGTTTTCAGTGTTTGTGTCGCATGCAAACACACCACCCAAATGTCAGTTTTCTACTTTCTGTTTCAGCATTTCTCAGCCGGCTTTGTGTAGCTCTGCCAAGTTCTGCAAGTCTATTTTTTGCACAGAGTGAAAACACTGATTTTGTGCTTTTTGTAGATATGCCTGTTAGAAGAAGAAATGTTTCTCAGTGTGGGTAGAGGTGTTATTCAGAACAAATAACATGCAGAGGTTTGGTTAGGATTGTTTAAGTATCGATGATGTTGATAGCTTCGTTTCTGAGTTCACATAATGAGGACTGGTGGTCACAAGTTAAAACCAATAAAGGGCCCCAGCTGTCCAAAGCTCTTATAGATACAACGTCATGATTATATTTTCACTCTAGTTTTTTTAATCCACATAAGAAGCAGTTCTTTAAAGGTACCATATGTAAGATGCTGGCCAAACCTGGTACTACGATCATGTGAAACTGTGGCCTATGTAAGAAGTTGCTAAAAATGGCCAAAATAGGTCAACAAAAATATACACAGAAGTTCTGAATACTATAGAACCCTCCACCTCCCCCCGATTTAGAGATTTAATCAAATATCAGCACAAAATGTAAAGAATAACATCATTTGGGGGCTGAAAATCCATTTTTGAAATGAGAATTTCCTGGCTAATTTATGGTTGTCGGTGATAAGTATTTGAAATGAACATAATTTTCAATGTCTTGTAACATATCAGCACCATTAATGATAACTTAAAATAAAGATGATACATAATTCTTACATATGGCACCTTTAAAACTCACATTTTTTGTGTTATGCTGTAAATGTATCAGAACCTGTATAAAGTAAACAAACTGGCTGTGCTGAGTCATAGCAAATGTGCACAGGCCTTGGAGAATCAAAACAAGGGGCAAGCTAAACCAGTCTGACAAGGTCAATGTACCAAGTAAGAAAGCAGGAAATAAAACAAGGAAATCATGGGGTAGTTGAATATTTCTTCTTTTTTTCACCATCTTCTCTGATCCCTGTTCTTGCCTGACCTCCCGGGCTAAACTCATCTGCGCTTACCTGGCGGCTTACCCCCCCTTTATGTATTTACTCTCCACCTGTGTATGTTCAGTTTAGGCTCTGTAGTGAAGCCTGTTGTTGATATTATGGGACTTGTCAGCCTTCTGCTCTTACGCCATCCATTCCTCCCAGTTTAACCTACATCCTGATCTAATCTGTTTCAGCAGAAATACCAGAGATCTTTTGACATGGTTGGTAGGGTTGAATATCAGTTAAGCTGTAAGAAAATGACGGCATATAAAGCATGTGATTCTTTTGCTGGTTTTCCTCTGTTGCATGTAGGAAGCAGTATTTAAACATCTAAAGTCTCGTCGATGTGGCATAAAGCTGTGTGTGTCAAAGGGACAGCTGTGCTTTACTTGCTTGCCTTTTTCACATTTAACACACAAACCTAATCCCTATACGCCACACAGCACGACAGCCTGCTGTATCTTTCTGATGCAGAGACACATGCATGACAATTTGGTAGACTCACGTCTGAGGTCCCCATTTTGTCCAGACAGAGCACAGAGGCTCTGTTGTCCAGCCCCCAAGGACAGCGTGGCGGACTGTGCATCAGTAATAAGCCCAAACACAATGACAGGTTTCACAGAGATAGAGCCGAGGCTTTGAGTCAACAGAGGATAAGTGAGCCTCTCCCAGCATAGTGCACTGAGTAAGGGGCTCTCTTGGTGTGGAATTACAGGACTTGAGGACTTGATTCATTTGAGTAAGAATAGTCACACAATACACAGTAGGACATTCAACAGTCTGGCACATTGGACATTTTCGTTTCAAGTTTTGTATTGGATACTTACAAATCTATGTCTAATTTCATAATTGTAATATGGACCGTAATTTTTGTGTCTGAAATAAAGTATTAATGATGATGATAATGAGCACTGTCGAATTATTATGATAAATAATAAAAGTTTGAATTGAATGTTCAATGTTTGACTGACATGCACCTCAAGACTATTATCTACATTTAAAAGGATGTTGACAATAAAACTGTCATTATTTCACTCTATATATGTTAACACACTAACACAGCCCTCAGGTTTGATCAAATATAATGCCTATGAAATGCTAATGTAAGATATAAGTGGTAGAAACTGACTGAGGTTGGCTGTAAATGCCAAGATATCAAATAATAAACAACGGCAATGAAACCAAAAGAGAAAAAAATATAATATATATATATGTGTGTGTGTGTGTGTAATGATTTTAATAATCAATTTGTCGCTCTATAATGTTAAGAAGATCTCGTCTCTAACTTCTTCCATCACTTTACTGTAGTTGGGATTTTCAGATGCTACTTTTCCTTATATTTTTTTCCACCTCATTCTTAATTCTGTCATCACCACTTTTGTCCAGTGGTCTTCTTGTTTGCTTTTATTGTTTGTATGTTTGTTTATTTATTTTTTGTGTGTCCATTTTTATTGTTTCCCCCATTCTTAAAAACTTTGGTTAATTTCCCTCCACACTTTAACCTTGATGCAACCCGCCTCCTCCCTACCCTCACATCTTTCTGGAGCCCTTGGAGACTCATCAGAAGTCTCTGCCACCTCCTAATTCAGCATCTAAACTCCAGGCGGTCATTTTCTTTCATCTTCCTCCATTCATGTAACTGCTTCACTGAAGCAACAAGCTATCCAGTATGAGTTTTCTAATGTGTCTCCTTGTGGAATACTCCAATAACGAGCATAGTACACAAAGAAGATGCAAACAATTGCTCTCATGAAGGAGCTGGTTGCTTATATGAACTTGAGGTTAAAAAGGAAATATATTCATGACTGAAGTTGCTCATGGCTTTTCTTTGTTCACAACATGTGAGTTAGAGCTGAAACAGTCTCAACCTATAGTTTTAATCTCCCATAAAGCCAGTATCATACTTGGCCTTGTTCATAAATAAGTCTTTTGCAGTTTAACAAACTAATCTAAATATTTTTGTAGCTAAGAGAAGAAACCTTTACCAAAAACTGAAGAGTCAAATTGTAGTTGTAATCAAAAACAGGTTTTCTTGGAGACATCTCAAACACAAAAAACAAAGTGCTGTAAAAAATTAATGGTGGATCTTAAAATGATTGTGGTTAAAGGTAGGGTCTGGGATTCACAAAACAGCGGGCAGATTTTGAAAATACACAACTCAAATGGTCCTACCCTCTGGCTTCCAACGCTGCTCCTGACTCCACCCATTTGACGACTGTTTGATTGACGAATTTACTGTCCAATGCTTCTAGGTGGTCTTGGTAATAATTGGCTGGAGTTTTCAAGCCCTGTCCGTTCCAGAGATGATTAACTTGTTTAATTTCCATGTCAGTGCTTCCAACTTAGTGGCTGTTAATGGGTTAGGAATGGGATTTCAAGTGATTTTTCCCAGACCCTATCTTTAATATAGTGCTCCTTATACTGTAGCTGCATTGCCGATAAGACCATACAAGGGAATTTGGGGACTATTAGGCAACAGTGACCATTGCTGGGAAAAAAAAAGTCTTGCAAGCAAGAGTGAGACTTCTGAATAAATGTTCCTTTTGCATAAAAATTCAAAATGTAAATACCATACCACTTTTTAAATCTTTGTGCGATGTTTAAGGTGATAATACCTTGTTTTAATAAAGTACATAAGATAGAAAACAGGGGAAAAAAATCAAATAAACATGCTTTATCTTAGCTAGTATTTCCTAGATAAAGGAAGGGGTCCTATTTCAAAGTGTTTTTATTGTTTAATTTTTATTTCTGTTGTTGTATTTTTGTATTGTTGTTTTGTTTTGGTTGGATGTTGTGTTTTAGCTACACTTCAGGGCCACAATACACCACTAAAAAACTGACAATAGAAAATAGGCAACAGTTTATTCTTCATCACCACTGCCATGCCATCCTCTTTGGTTTCCCACCTTCTTCATCACCATGGGCTTCATCTTAACAGCAGTGCACATACCCCGGTGCGCCCGCGTGCGCCGCCTGTCCTTTAAATCTATTACAGCTGCTTCTTGCGGGTTTTTTTCCTTTTCCACTCCATCTCAACACGGAAGTCGGTGACGCATCACTACACACAGCTGCTAAGAGGAGACAATGAAATAAACAAATCGTCGTGATTTCGTACCAACGCAGTGGTGAGTGTATTTTTTTCTGTCATCGGGGATATGGAGCCACATTTCGTCCGACGCAGGTTGCTTGTTGCGTGTCCATCCACACTGAGGCTTCTGTCTCCGCTGCGCCTCTCTCTTTATTAAACCGGAGGCGGCTGGGGGTCGGACTGACGGACGTGTGGTGTGTCTGGGCTGTACTGCGATGTGAAAGCGTGACATTTTCTTTCTTCATAGCTTGTTTAAGAGCACACCAACACTCGGTCCCTTAGCCTGCTGTCAAGGTATGAATATTCAGTTTGGTGTGCGCTCTGCAGCAACAAAAACGCATTTTAGTCTGCCCACATGCCTGCTATTAACGAATCTCTTGAGGTTTGTCCATTCAGGGTATTTGTGACTCGAGAGAAGACGTAGCTTAATGCTGCCCGAGCAAAGGCTGTAAGCAAGCCTTTGTTAGTTTATCCCGCAGCCGTAACGACGCTCCGCCACTTTGCAGAGGAATGAGATGGGACAATCATGAATATGTTGCCTTTTGACACGATTTATTGTGGGACTTTAAGGCATGTTCACTATTCTGCTGTAATTTTACTGTCAGGTATGTTATTTTTCTATTTAATATCATTTTATGAGGGGTCACTGTTTGTGAATCAGCGTTAGTATTGAAGATCATTCAGATTTGCAGTTAAATGTTATCTTAGTAGCCTGCTTTGCCATAAAGAAGATGTGCCAGTGAATTATTATAGTTATTGTAGGTCCGAAAAGGCACACTGCCATACCGGGTGTTGCCATATTATGAATAATAATAAAGCCAGAGGAGTGCCCTGCATAGCTGCGCTGTTTCCATTGAACATGTTGAAAACAATGAGTTATCACTGATTCCTCTTTATCTGCAACTTAATGTCAATGGCAACAAAGCAGTTAGATGAAAACCGTCCAATATGTTTTCTTGGGGGGAAAAAGTCTTTATTGATAAGTTTTTAGGATGGACTCAGTAATCAGGTAATTGTTAAAGTAGCTCTCCTATTACATTCAGTGTTCTCATTGGCTGCAGGATCAGTTTTCCTCAGCTTGTTCTTCGCTCATCATTCCTATTTTGTGTGCTGCATCTGCAAGGCAGTCCATGCTTTTTTAAATTGCAGTTTGTGTAAAGCTCTCTAAAGATGCAGCAAAATGCTTTGGTGTACTGTAAAGCTTTCTGTTCTCACTTCCTCTTTGTGGATGCCTGTTGTGGTATTTGCTTTGTTACTTGGAGCTCAAACCTTTTACCCATCTGCAGTCTAAGGTAACAACTCTTGGCTTTATGTCAAACACATTTTTAAGATGTAATGTTTGCC
>JAPMNP010718977.1:0-25171 GCA_029874935.1 Atherina boyeri | reverse complement strand
ACATTGAACAGGGCACACATTGACCTCATTGTGACTTCCCTTAGATTATGCATTGACTGCATTTAACCCCCCTATTTTAATGGCCGACTCGTCCCTTCTGAGCAAGGGACATGTGCCATGAAGTCATTCATTTTTTATTGCTATGCTCTCATATGTCTGTTTCTCTCGCAGACTGCTTGGGATCAAAAGTATTTTCAATCATCAAATCGGACATTAATGGCAATATAACGGTAAGATACAGATCTGTTTTTTTTTTTCTATGTATTTGCTGGAAGTATTTTCATATTGCAGTTATGGATTTAAATAGAAACTGAAGGTTGGTTGCTTCAACTGCTCCATGCAAACTCAAAACAAATGTCCCATTTTTCTTCTGATTCAGAAAATAAGAGAAGTGTATGTAAAGGATCCTGCAAAGTATGTCACCTTGCAGGATATCCTGGAGGCAGAGCGAGAAGCTCATGGAGAAGACTGGCCTAAAGTTGGCGCAACATTAGCTCTGATGTGGCTGAAGAGGTGAGAGTGAAACTGTTACGTCATGCTGTAAATTGAATTGGCAGCCACTGACTTAAAAGCCAACTGTATTTCTTCTGAATACCGGGCGTTTCCTGCAGGGGTCTCCGTTTCATACAGGTCCTACTGCAAAGTTTGGCTGATGGAGAAAGAGATGACAACAACCCCAACCACATTCGGGTCAATATCACCAAAGCCTATGAACACGCGCTGAAGAAATACCATGGCTGGATTGTCCAAAAGGTTTTCAATGTAAGATAAATGTACACATAAGAGAGATGTTTTCAACCCATATGAAGCTGTAGACTTCAGTGTTCTGTGTTATGTTCATTGTTAATATGTATTTGTCCGTAGCACTTTTTGTCTGTTATGGTTTTACATTTTAAGTGAGATTTTATTCTATACCCTAGATTTCAACTTCTTGTGTTTATATTATAATTACCATAATACTTAGTATTATGGTGTTATTACATTGAAAAGAACAAAGACACATTCTCCAAAAGGTTGAAGTATATTTGATAACCAGACTTACAAAAGATTTGTAAACTTTTACGTAAAAATGTCAGCATCATCCTCTCTCCTCATGACCTCACACACCCAAACAAGGTTTCCTTGCACTCAAGTCAGTGAAACTTCCACACCATGTTTAAGTTATTCTGGGAGTTGTCTTAGGGAATTAATTTTTTTCCCAAGAAAAAGCCATATCTGTGTACTTTTTTTTTCATAGCCCCTAGTTTTATCCCATCAGACCAAAGGACATACTTGCAGGACTCGTCCTTGTGTAGAGGTTTGGTGACGAGTGTGAGAGTCCCTTAGAAACCAGCCGAGCAGTAATAATCTTTGCATACCCAGAGTCTTGGATAACCTTGCACCGGTGATCAGGCTGAATGCATCTCCTTGTACAAAGATGATGTATGGTATATCTTATCCAGACACTGTGGATGGAATGGAAGTAGAGCTAAATCCCTTGAGGAGACTGGAAGCCAACATATTTGCATGCTTTTTTTTTTCGTGATGAAACTCCTTTTTAGAAGAATATGTTTTGTGACATTGTATAAAAATTTAGGAAGATGGTTGATTTCTTTCTGGTGAGCTAATGTTTTTAATAATGTGTGCATGACGCCTTTTAGATACCGTAATCCACCTATTCCTGCTTCTGAGTAAGTTTTTTCCTTTCATTTTTGACCTCCAGGCAGCATTACTTGCAGCTCCCTACAGATCAAACTTCCTCAAGGCTCTGTCTAAAGGAGAGGAAGTGAAAGAGGAGGACTGTCTGACGAATGTGCGTCATTTCCTGGTAAATTACACCGCCACTGTAGATGCCATCTACGAGATGTACGCAAATCTAAATGCAGAACTGGATTACACTGTTTGATGTAACTGGACATAGCTGGACCGGAGATGCAGTAGTCATTCCTCTAGGGTGTGGCACAAATCCAGTTTTTAAAGTTTATTTCTTCCTCTGTTTGGTATTTATTGCTTTGATTATGCCTTTCTTTATATTGTGTCTGTATATCTGGTTTTAAAATTATGCTAATGCCTTAATTTTAAAGAAAAATTGAAGCTGGAATTGTTTTATTTCTGTATTTAATTCAAAGTAATTGCAGGATTGTCAATGGTAACAGTTCTGCTGTCCCCCTAAGCCAGGATTATGTAACTGCAGGGTTTTGCTTCTTTTTTTATGACAAGTGATTTTCATCATGAAAGATATGCTAGACTGTAAATCTTGTCATTAATGGGAGAGATACTCATTCATTTCTTACATTCCTAACTTATCTTCACTGCCCCTGGAGTTTTTGCAATATAACACTGTGCCTTAGCGTGGTTGAATGAAAGCGGAAACATTTTAAAGAAAGTTCTACATTTGTGTATTTGCAATTCCATTCTATCTTCTGTTTAACCCTTCAGGCATTTAAATCTGTTTGGGGTTTTTGTTTAATATGAACAGTGAATGAATAAGTTGTGATTGCTTTGTTTGTGGTGTTCTAATGCCCATTTGTCTGATATAACCATTCATAAACATAATAATCTCAGAGAGCATTTATTCATTTCAGGAAAAAGAAGGTCATGTGTGCATAAATGTATTAATTATAGCCATATTTTCTGAATAAATACTATATGACTTCAGTTGAATCATTTGATTGAATTTGTCTTAAAGGTATGGCGGAGGATGTTTGATTTCCGGGTGGATCATCAAGACTATTGTTCCTCCTAATTGTCAATCATTCTGGAGAATTTTACGTAATACTGTCGTACATGCTCTTTCCTATGATAGTTTTCCCTTTCTGTGCATGCACACTTTCAGAAAGTGTCTTTGAAATGTATGAGAAGAAGAGAAATGCCTCAGAAGAGAGAAACAAGACCAGTGTTGCGCATGCACATTTTTTTAAAAGTGGAGAGGGCGGTTCTTTCCTGAATTTCATCTTCCGCCATAATTCTGACTTTTAAAGCAGAAACATAAAACCAGTCAGTTCAAGAAACCTCCACTAGGTGGCAGCATTTAGGTGTATTTAATTCATTTTGCTGCTGTTGCATTAAATATTTGAATTAATTGATATGATTAGTATTGTTTATAGCACATGAGTAATTCCACCTTGTTTTAAAATCATAATGGATATGAGTTACACTTCACATAAATATTTTGAGTCAAATTCCTGTTTTGTTTTTCCCAGGGCATACACTAAAGGGAAATCTTTCTTCCACATGTATGCTAATGCTCCACATCAGCCATCCTCTTCCTCTGCATACTCTGACTTATCTGAAGTGTGTCCCAGAGGCCGGAGTAGCTCTGGTTCCTCTCCCAGAGGACCCTGACCTAATCGTCTTTGAGCAAGAGGAACACAACCGTAATCCTGGAGGGTTATCAGCAGTCCTGCCTGATAAAAAGGTAAAACACAACAGACTAAAGACTGCGACTCATTTGCAACAATGCCTCAATGACAAATCCACTGACCTTTCACTCTGACATATTTGTTATCTGAAATTAGGTCATCAATTAGTATTAGTTTATTCCCAACTGTGCTTCTGTTTGCATTATTCACATCATCTATGTAATTTGTTTTAACAGAGGCTACTTAAACTAGCTGTGCTTTTTATGTCCACGATGATCTGAGCTACATCGCTGCCATGGCATCCAATTTAGGACAAATAAAGCAATATAAATAGTGCAGCCAGACACATCAATGAAGATTTGCAATTCAGAAGTCTGCTAACAGTCGGCCTATTTCTAAATAATGTGAACAACAATAATCTTACAGAAAACTGTAATATCTCAAGGAGAGGGCCTGCACATTTTCATTTACTTTGAAGTATTCAATGGCTCCTGCCTCAAGCACTGCCCATCCATCTGCTCTAACATAATTCACAGTGATAAGAAAATTAGCACTTTCAGCTTGCATCATTTATAAAGGAACACGTCCAATGTGTTTCAGCCAAGGATTGCCTTACATCACATTACAGAGCTGAAATCTTTGGTGAAAAGATGGATGTTACCAAAATGATGGGGGGAAAAAAGACTTGCCTGGTGGTTAAGCTTTAAATCCCTCTGCAATAAAAAGAAATCTCAGCTTTCCACAACTACTTTATCATTCATGAATATAATAAGGAAAGGCGGCATGTTTGCCACATAATAAATCTGAATACATAATAACACAGCATTTGCTGGGTTTAGAAAATTTAATTTACTTGACAATCCTTATTAAGAAGAGACAAAAAAGGAGAGAAGGATTAAGATCATACATTGCAAAAAGTAGTTATTTCAGTCACGTAATTCATGGAGAGAGCTCACATGTTCATATATAATAATTGCACTTTATAATTATAGAGACAGTTTGCCATATAACTCACCAGGCTTACATAAATAAATAGTAATACAGAACCGTTGCAGACACACAAAGAACTACTCAATCACACATCTCAAACCATCAGAGATAATATAGCCCTACATAGAAGACACTAATAGATTCAGGCTTCCTGCTCTCCAACATGGCACTCGATTAACAAAATCTCGTGAAGCAGTCACCTTGCAGAGAAAATCCATATTTCATTCAAGAGAAATGATTTAAAAATATTAAAAAATACAACCAGAGGGCAAATCTTGCTTGGCCTGAATGAAACAGTGTTGATTTGGATATGCAACGATCTGAGCTGAGCGTGATGACACAAGATCAGTTAAGATGTTAAAACACATTACAGAAAAAATATATTCACATTTCTATGCAACTCCCCTCCCTCTTCCCCCTTACAGTGGCCATGAGAGTTGCTTCATGATAAAAAAGCTGAGGGGTGCCAGTTAAATGGGAAAAACAAAAATTCACAAAGCGATCAATAACCAAAAGCTCAGAGAGTAAAGTAACATTCCCGCTCAAATATTTTGTTGAAAAATATACAACAGATGCACAAAAACCATTACCAGATATCTTTGCTCAAATTTAAGGATGTGTTTTTTGTTGTGTTTTTTTAAAAAAGATACCCTCTAACCAGCTCAGTTCTGTGTTTTAATTTTTTTTGTAAAGGCCTACAAAAATCACTTATAGAATATACAGTAAATATTAAAATACAAGTGCGATCAGGTGCTCAGCTTCAGTGTTAAATCAACAACAGCGGTCATGTTCAACGGCCATTAAAGATACAAAAATAAAACGTGAAGAGTCTGTAGCATAAACCTGTATCTCAAGTCATGATTATCGTTAACCTTTTTCAGGCATTCAAACACGAAGCCTACAAATACATGCACAAACTAAAAAGGCATATCTTTCCTCATAGATGTCTAAACTGATACTTCCATTGTCTAGAAAAAAAAAGTTTGTCTTCTCTGTGTCCCACTGCGAGGTTGCACCTTGTCTTATCTGTAGACGGGGAGCTGGATGTGGGCTTGCTGCTGGTGCTCCAGCTGCTGAGGCATCCCAATGGCTTCGTATCCACGGCCCAGCATGCGCTCTTTGATGCAAGGAGGGTGGATCTCACTGATGAGGCACTCCAGAGACTGCAGGCTGCTGCTGAGTACTGCAGCGTGGCACAGGCTGAAACTAGGGAGCCCACAGGAGAGATTTTGGTCTGTGCTGTAAGCCTGGGTATGAGGAGGAAGAGGAGGAAGAGGATGGTGGAGCTGGTGGTGTTGGTGGGGGTTAGGGTGGAGATGGTGGTGATCTCTAGGCCTGGCTGTACATGTACCCGGTGCCAACACCTGAGAGGTATAACAGTCGCTGTTGGGGTTGTCCCAGAGAGGAGCGAAGTACTGTCCGACCGTCTGCTCCCCGTGCATGGCGGCGCGACTCAACGAGGAGCCGTTTACTCGCTCCACATCTCCGGGGTGGCGTCTATATGACAGCTGTGAGGAACATGGTAAAGGGAGGCAGATTTCAGGAGACTGGCCAACCCTGGCTTCTGCTCCTCTGTGCCCCTGAGCGCTGTTGCTTACACTGTACATCCTCACTGCTCCCTGCTGATAGGGCTGCTGCTGCTGCATATGAGCTTTGTGCTGCCACAATGTGTAGTCTCCTCTCTCTAAATATCCAGCTTTGGCTGTGTCTGCACTCTGTGTAGGTAGCACTGCTCCCGCAAAGGCCAGACTGCTCTGGGGCGGCACTCCCAGGACAAAATCGGAATCTGAATGCGCCACCGCAGCCACGGCCTGCAGCGAGGGGCTGGCTCGAGCCTCTCCCCCCAGCTGCAGGGCCTGGCTGTGAGGAACCCTGCTCATCTGCCTCATCAGGCTTTGAACCTCTGCCAACTCAGACTGGGGGGCCAGGCTCTGGTCTCCAGAGGCCATTCCTGCGGTAGAACAAAGAGTTTCAATGGGTACATCAGGGGGTTTACATGAGCTTATATGATAGGCCTTATGCCCATGTCTGACGGTGTAGCCACTATTCACAGGATTATTATACGGTGCCACAGAAGTCTGGGAGATTGCATGTTTAGTCCTCTTGCCCTCAGCAGTTTTCACCACTCCTTTGACCACCATAGAGGCTTTGACAATGGCTAGTAAACCTTGGTTGCCTCCAGAGTGTGGATCTGAATATGGGCTATAGTTTTGGCCTGTAGTGTCTAAGCCATTGACAGTCTTGTTAAGCTGTTTATGCTGTGGCACACGCACATCAGACGGAAAGATTTTGATGGACAGTGGGCTGTTGGCAGTCTTCTGGGCAAAAGCATCCAACTCTGCAGGAGACGGATACCGAGAAACCATGGAGGGCGCTTTGCCTGAGAAGAAAACAGACAGAAAAAAAGAGATCAGAATACATGCAGCCAAGTAAAGTCCTGTGTTTCTGTTGTTTTTCCCCTTGCAGTCTCAGACCTGCTTTAGGGGATAATGGTGGACATTAACCAGTCATAAACTAATTCTAAGGAGGGAAATGCCTTCGGCGCTGTTTGATCTGTGCTTCATGAAATTAATTCAGACTTCGTTCGACGCAGAATCAGTTTACGCTGGCTAATCAAAAGATTTCAAGTATCAAGAAGAGAGATTTTAGTGTGTGTGTCCATTACCCATTTAGACATTTAACCATGAATCCATTGTGGTTAAATGTGAAAACGGTTCTGTGGTGGAAGACTGTAATCTAGAAAACAAAAGGCCTGTGTTAAAAAAAAAACTATTTTTTGAATTTGAATCGATTTTTATATTAATTTGTAAAGATCGATTTGTAACTCAGAAGATGTTTTTATTTATTTATTTATTTTTAATAGGCCTTCATTTTTCCCGTGAACTTTCTGCATCATTGAATTCACGCATAAAACTCCATTTAGACTCAACAAACATTTGGGAAAAAAATGCTTTTTTCAAAAAACACATTCCACAATGTCGAAGATCGGATCGGATTGAATCGAATAATGATAATCGATTCAAGAT
The DNA here is from genome assembly GCA_029874935.1 of Atherina boyeri. Lineage (NCBI taxonomy): Eukaryota > Metazoa > Chordata > Actinopteri > Atheriniformes > Atherinidae > Atherina > Atherina boyeri. Next base: position 17,814 of record JAPMNP010718977.1, on the reverse strand, counting down.
CTTGAGAATCGGAATCGAATAGATTCTTAAAATTTGAATCGATACCCAGCCCTAGTAAACAATTACCAAAACAGCCTAAAACTGGTAAAAAAAAATTTTTTATGAATAATTCACGGACAATTACACTTAAATCTTGCTTGTGAATAAGCATATAAACAGTACCTGTGTTTGACTAATTTACAGGCTGAAAACTTCTTTGTCGGTGCCTAGCTGATGCAGAACTATTTGTCACCTTTTGTCTGAAATGTCCCTTTTTTTTCTTCATGCAATGTTCAAAAAGCTAGTTTTCTTTGATCAAAATCGCTGGAGTAAGAGACAAATGCCAGTTCTTATGGTCACTGTACCTTTTTTTTTAACCTTGTCAGGATTCTACCGCGCAGTTTACAGTGTTCACACAAACGCCAATATAGCATTTCTTATTATACATATATGCATTCTACATACAATATGAAGTACTTTTCTAGACAGTTACATGCCGATGAACATATTAGGGGCAATATGGGGTGGTGCATTGCCTAAGAACACTTTACATGGACATGCCAAGGATTGAGCTGGCTGCCTTTTCAAATGGAGGATCAGTTTCATTGCTGACCCATAGCCGTCATTGTTTGTTTTAATGTGTGATAAACAAAACACTTCATGCTGATGTCATCAAGTCCAAGAAGGAAAATCTGGGAAACAAAGAAGGCATTCAATGTAGTTCAGAATTAGTTTCTTCTTTGAAAGAGAATGTGGATTATGGCTCCAGTAACTTAATAGGCCATACAAAATCCCAACTGATCGCAACAATTCGTACATTTAACATCTTATCAAACTCTCCCATCGGTCCAGTAACTGATTTCCTCAGTTCCCTGATGTTGACAGATTGTTGTTAAAAGAAGGGATGCTACAGAGGTAATTATGAGCCTGTCCAGTCCTTTTTAAAAAACATTTTTCTGCAATGAAATTCAAAATTAGCTAATAGTTTGCATGAAAAAGTTAAATGTCCCAATCTCAATCAACGGATTAGCAAATGCCAAGAGCATATTATCTTTTTAATACTTTTTAAATCAACTAATTCAATTACAACACCTAAAATGTGTTAAATAACTTCTCCAGTTAGTCTGAATGTTTACATTTCTTATCACCCAGGCAACATGAGCTCCTGCAAATGTAATTTTGTTTCACTTAATGCTTTTATAAATTGGACCGAATCTACTGTAAAAGCCTGTAGCACAAACAGTGCAGGACATGCTGCTGCTGCTGGGGGAAAAAAACAGAAACCATCAAGAGCACCACTGATTGAAATGTGTGCAGGAAAGCAGACGGGACAAACTATGATTGGATTTAAACACTGTTGTTCAGGCTATTTCATGGCTGCTTAACTCCAACGGACAAAAAAAAAAAGGTCGAATAGATGCCTCATTAAAAAAAAACAATAAATCACCTGGTAGAAATTACAGCCACCTTTCAGAGTGACACTTTTATGGAATTTCTGACAGAGACAAGAAAAGAAAAGCCGGAGAAATTAACCTGGACCAAACGTGAGTAAGTGGAAATCACAGCAGGCAAAAGAACAAGGCTGTAATCTGCAATAAAGGGCAAAAAAATAAAAACAAAACACTTCATTTCATTTTCAATAACAAAACCAATTCCAGCTATGCGGGGGAGAGCTCGCTCGTTGTTCCCATTTGAAATTGATTTGGGAGTTCATTTCATTTCGGGCCTACAGTGAGCCTCCCGACTGTGAAAATGAGTCAATCTACAAGATCCACCTCGCGAAAGAAATAAATTGGGTGTTTAAAATGGAAGAAAGAGGTAAGGTGGAGTGTTCAATTCATCCAACAATCTCCCAGCGGAGCAGAAGGAAAACGCACCATGGTGCCAGGAGCATGAATGAATTCTAGAGAGAAATACAACAAAGAAAAATACTGCTTATTATGTATCACAGCGTAGTTGCTGCTATAGAAAACAATGACATCTGGGATGTTGGAGAGGTGTTTGTACTGTATACAACATCAAGATGTGAGCTCGCTCTTCTCTGGTTTCCCATAATCTTGCATGTGAAGAAAGAGGTAACAGGAAAAGCCAGCTGTAATAACAATTTCTGGCTTTTGGCTGAAAATGTATTATTCATGAACATAAAAGATAAGAGGAAAAGGATCATAACCACCTGAAAAGGAGCTTAGATGACTAGAGGCAATGACACATTTAAAAATGTAATGACTCTTTGCATCGCCACACACCAGGATTGATACAATTTTTCTGCCTTGGGAAATGTTTTGCACTTACCAGCAATAGATAATTTGACTAAACAATTCAAAACCTGACATTTCAACCATTTCTTGTTGGATAAAATGTGAAAGCTAAGCCCTGCGTGGTGTGACTGGCTTGCCGTTCCACAAACACTTCAAACACTTTGAATGCTAACACGTCTTCACAGGGTGTCTGATATTGTTAGTCCACAGATTACAGCCCTGTCAGAGCTATGGAGACACAACACAGCTGCACTTCCCACTGCGGCTGCGTTAATGTGGCACTATGGAAACCTCATTAGTAAATAGGCACTATGCATTCACATTTATCATCTGAGCAACACCACTGTGTGACATATGCATAAAAGAAACGAAAAGGGGGGAAAAAAATAAGGGATCACTTTAGGTTATACTGATAGAAAAAACCTCTTGCTGGTTAATTTGAAGCCACAACTGAAATCAGCATGATCAGCATTATTTAAAATGGCTCTAAATTACAGCCAGAGGTAAGTTGGGGAGTTTAATAGCAATCAGTAGTGTTAAATAGCAGTAAATTGCAGCACCATACTGTGGTAAACTGAGCACCACACGGGATGTTTACATGCTTTCCCGAAGCATGTGGTAGCTGTAATGAAAGCAGATCTTGAAGTCTTTCTTCACCATCTTTACACATTTTAGTTGGGACTGAACTTGGGCAAACTAAAATGTGTGGCTCATTTATTACAATCAAGCACAGAGATATTCTCAAAGTAAGCACAAGCCTACTGTATAGAGGTTGCTTTCTCATCGACACTCTCACCATCAGGGCTCATATCAGTGAAAATGAACGAAGCATCACTTCCTTAATGCCATATCTAAAAGAAGCAACTCAAAGGAACTTGCAAAACATGAAACTCATATTATCACTGTTTGAAAACCTTGGTAATAAGGTTTAGAATAAAAATAGATGCAGATAAACAGCTCTGAAGTATTGCTCTGATCCTAAATGAAAATCAGAAAGGTGTCTTGCACAAGCACTGCAGCTTCCCAATGTTTAATCAATCTTTTATTGATTCTGCACAATCAGTAATGCGTTGGCAGATGGAAATTTTTCAATGAGCGCTTTATAACAAACCCTAACAACTGTGTTTTGATGATCAGATGCTCATTAGTCAATAAAGTCAACCTGTGGCCTTGATGCTGCAGTCTGCTAAGCAACTGCTACCAGCTCTGGAGAGCTTGTCATTATGCTTGCTAATTTATATACCTCACCTGAAATATTAGAGGTGTTGACAAGTGCCCTGCAATGGCGCTGCAAGAGTCTCTGGGTGGTGCATGGGCTTCATTGTTTAGGCTTTAATGGTTCCACCTGTGAAGGTGTGCATAAAGCATGCCAGGTTGGCTCTGCTGCCTGGAGCATCATGCTGAGAGTTTTTAACATTGGCTGGATTTTAATGATAAATCCAATACTTTCTTAACTCTTGTGTAGTCTCAAGTTTATAAGGGGGGTTGTAAGATTCTGTGATCATGGCCCCAGATCTCCTAAAACCAAAGTAAATCCATGTGAGAAAACAAGTCTTTCCTTGAAGTGGTCACAGCTTATTTACATTTGCATCCCGTGGTAAAAGTTCACAAGCACTTCTCAGCTGTAAAGGATTAGAACCAGAAGAAAATGCAAAATACATGCTTGTCTATTCAATTTTGTTGACAAATTTAAAGACATTAATTAATTAATTCACTCCCCAGATCGTCAACTCTATGCCTTTTTGAGAGACGTTCACTACGTTTCTTCACTGAGTGGGGCAGTATTCGCACAAAATTCAGTGCTGTAAAATACAGATAAGAAATGAAAACAAATATGAGGCTGTTCACATGACAACAGGGAAATGGCAGCTGTGTGTTGTGAGGTAAGGAATGGCAGGAGGATAATTAGCAGTCTGACCTTAAGCACTTAATCACCCTGAACCTGCAGCCTGCATGCTGTATCTCTCGTCAGCCCTGACAGCGAGCAGAGGCAGCACAGAAAATAACAGCAGCCTCTTTTTTTGTTGCAAAGCAGCCTTGGCCAAAGCCATCAAGCAGCGCTTAAATATTCTTTAACCTTTTAGCATTTCCTACAGGGATGACTGAGGTAAGTCACACAGGGCAAGAAAACTTGATTGTGATTTTATTTTTTCTTAAAAATGAGTGTCAGTGATGTGTGATGCAGCAAGAATCCTGATCAATTTAATAAACCCATGCTCCAATGTTTTTTTTAAAATTATTCAGAGGGGTTCAACGCATTAACCATGCTGCTGAACTGTTATGGCATCGAGTAAAACTGGCACACTTTCACAGGAAACACCTAATCCTGATTTCCTCCTTCCATGCAGGGGACATGCTGGGAAAGAAAGGATTGGGGGAGGAGGGGCACCAATTATAAACCCTGAATCACCACTATAAACCTAATTTATTATATGGTGTGTGTGTGTGTGTGTGTGTGTCTTTGTGATCTAAACATTAGCATGGAAATATAAAGAAGCAATACAACAGTTTTTAAACCATGCAGTGGTGGATGTACACTCATGGTCTTTCATAACCTTCATTCCACCCACATACATTACCACTGCCACTTTAAACTGGCTAATCTTTTTCCCGTGGTCACACTTGAAGCCATTTCCCCCACAGATTAGAGCAGAGACCTCATTGTTTTGGAGCAGTTTGAGTTAATCACTAATTTATGGACAAAATAAACCCCAGAGGCTGGGCTGAAACGGGAGTTGGACAAGCTTATTGGGTTTCCAAAACAGCGGCTTCCAACCACTTCATACCCAGAGGGGGAACATAAGGAAACAATTACAATGACTGCTACTAGATATGATTCCCACATGAGATAAAACTAAAATGTATCCGTACACGTTGGCAGAGCTGCCAGGCAAAAAAAACCCACAGGTCTTTGATGTTAGGCGAAGGACTTATCTCGAACACTTGGGCGAGATAACTTGTTTACTTGTGTCAAATCCTCAGCAGGAACATGGCACTGAAAACTGGCAGTTAATTACAGAACAGCACATCTCAGCAGGCATAAATACTTGTTTACCACACCAGTAATCCTCATATTTAAAATACTCTGGTCTACCTTAATAACTAGAGACCAAGCTTAGTGCACACATAATGCATTTAACACCCATTTCTCTGTTACCATGACAACCACTTCTATGCACCCAGTTGGCCCAATAAGCCCAGTCATTAGAAGCATGTAATTAATTGGTCCTGCCTTCATTCATCCGTTAGAGACGAGCCTCTCTGATCGACTATCTGCCGCTTAGCCAGAGCAAACAACTAAACTAGCAGCTGCCAGGGTCCTCCTTCTAAATGAGGGCCTCTAGGTGAAAAAGGTTTATTTTTTAATCATCTGTGTGATTATATATGCAAAATACATCCCACTGTCTTTGATCATTTCAGCAAACTTCAAACACTGTATGTCAAACATTCAATAAACAGTTTAAAGCTGCAGTGATCAACTTCAAGGCACAAAAAGGATTCCAAAAATCCAAACAAAGAAAGACAAGTGCCATGATATCAATAGCTTATTAAGGTGTTGTAAAACCGCCAGAGGAGGAGTCATTTTAGGAATCTCCAGCTCTGGGAGTGAAAGTCGCATTCATTTTCTATACTGATCATTTCAAGGTGCTGATCATGGATTACTTCAATGGTTTGGATCCACGTCAAACTCTCAGGAAAAGTGCCCGCTTCCTTGATAAGAAGCAAAAATACTGTGGAGAAGCCAGTCAGGCAGAACAGTAGTTGCCCACCAATCAGAAGTTTGTCAGTTTGATCCCTGGCTTCTAAAATCCGCATGTCAAAATGTCCTTGAGGAAGACACTGAATTCCACATTACATTCAGCGGAGTGTATAGCAGAGATAAGCTCTGTGTGAATGCGGCTTGTACAGTGAAGCACTTTGGTCAACCACACAAGAAACGACTTATATACATGCAGTTCATTTACCGTTTGCTTTGAATTTGCAGCCACCACCACAGACTACTTCTTCACATCAACTGCAGCCAATGTTTGCTGTATTTTGAGCTATACGTCATATCAAACCAAACAACAGATTTGACAGCTGATTCTTCACATTTCATACTGCAGGACACATGACATGCTAACTCCAGAGCCATGCGCTCTTAAGTTCCCTTCACACTAGCCTCTATATTCACGACCTCTCGGTAAACACCCTAAACGGAAAACACAGACACTCATTCACCCCCATTTTCACATGCCTCCCTCTTTCCGTGTCAGCAGCCTCTATATGAACGGTGCTCCCAGAACAGTGTAACCTCAGGGTTCAACACTTAGCTATGTGTGCTTGAGGAGGCTCTGGCGAGTACTTCTTTGCACCAGTGTCATTCCTCATTTGTTTCTGAGCCGCTTGGCCCAGCTTGGGCAAAGTTTCGCCTCTCAAAGCCAGCCCAAGCACAGGCCAGAAGCGTGGGAAAAAAAGCACTCCCGGCCCCTGCTTTGAGGCTGAGATAGCGGAGAAGAGCACAGCTCTCATTTACTCTCATCTTCATAGCTCTTGTTTCTTAGAAATTATTCACATGGGTTTATGCAGCTGAGAGAGAGAGAAAGAGAGAGCTCTCGTGTCCAATCCTTCCATTTATTGATAGCTAAAAATGGAAATGGCTTTAAAAAGCACAGCGGTGGCTAAACACTGTCCCTATTTAACTTGATCCAGCACCAGCTTATTTAATGAAGAAGCCTGGACCACACAGACTGAGCTCCCATCAGGAATCTGTTCCCTGTGGCTGTGCTTGAAATGTCAGAGTAGAGCTGGAGGGTGCTGCACTACGCACAGTCGCAGTACATAAAACTCAAGAGGGTTGGAGGAGGGGTGGAGGCCCTGCAGGTAAACAGGATGAGAAATACATCCCTGGTTCTGCCTGAGGCAAACTAGACCCTTCTGTTCCAACATTTAGCAGACATGTGCTCCACTGTTTCCCAATTAATATTTAATAACAAAGAGGTATTTTGCCTGGGGAAATGAGAGATGAGGAGATAGAGCATCCACATTTTCCCATAGTTGAATATGCATGGCTTAGCTACAACTAAATAAAAAGTGGGAATAATCAACTACAGTCTGTCGTAACTAAAGTTTTTTTGTTCACTTTTGGCTGTTTAAAACATGTGATTATGTGGGTACTTTACAAAACACCTCCCTAAATGTCATGTTAGGCTTGTTGCACCTGTTGGATCACAACGGCTTTTATGGTTTCTGTAAGTACAGTCTGTGAGGTTTGGTGACTGCAGTAAACTCCCAGCATGGCTCCATTCAACCTCAACCTGAGAGGAAGTCCAATTATCCAGAATGAGTGAGAACACCTGTGTGAATGTGCAGGTGTTGATTATTACAGCACCATTAAACCTGAAAAAATAATGTGCTTTTTCCTTTTTTGAAACCTACAGAAGATGCATTTCTTAAAAATGTACTCAGTGAAAGTTTAAACGATGTAGCATTAAAGGAAAAGTACCGTTTTTTTTGTTTTATGTACTATCCCACTGTGACTTCACAACGTTTTGTTTTTTTGTCATCTGGGGCTTTTTAAAGCTTTAGTAAGATTCTTCTTCTTCTGAGGTTTCAGGAAAATGAAAGGAATCTTACTAAATTAAAAAAAAAAGCCCCGAATGACAACAAAGCTGATGTGAAGGCACAGGGGGATAGTGAGACAGCACACAAACTAAACACTGGTGAAATGAAGGTATTTTGTGGCATATAATATCTTATTTAGAGGCTAAAATGCGTCGCCTTGACCGTTTCCATGATGGATCTAAATATCTCCTGACAGACTTGAAGAAACTCCAAAATTGTCCGGGTAAGTTTATGAATATATTTCATGCTATAAATAAGGTCCAGGTTAAAATTTGTTTACTTTTCCTTTAAATTAAAAGATAACCTGTATGAGAATGACACATCCATGCAAGCCAACCAAACACACACTGGTAACAATACTACTGGTTCAGTGTCTGCAAACAAATGCGCACAATTGTAATACTGACAAAGATAAACTAATCATACGATCTAACTTTGCCGAAGAAAAATGCATGCCAATGGTGTTAGTGCTAAAATATAAATTATTTTCTTTCAGTGTTAATAATGCAACAATTACTGCTATGCTGCTTAATTTCCAATAATCCCAGTCAGTTTGAGCAGCACAGAAGCTTATCTTACATAGGTGAAAATATAATACATGAAATGCATGAGCTTAAAAGAATGACACAACATATCAGGTTTCATGACTCAAGAGATCAAGAATTAGAACATAGAGATCTTTAATACCCAGAAGCATCAGCATTTCTTTCCACAATAATTGACACACGGAAGAACAATAAATTCATTTATGCCTTTAATCTCATTCTGTGAACACAGGCTGTCCAGATGGACAAAGAGTATACAATTTGGATCACAGCACAAATAACAAAAATGTAGAGAAACCTGCACTGAAATGAAGCAGACCTTTCAGACAGGATCTAAAGCTGCAAACACGCTGAATGTAATCATTTAATTGAAAGAAATCTAATCACAAATCCCAGGCCTAAAGACACCCACCTAACCTTTCAACAAAGGCAGCATAATCAGTCAAGATGAAGGTCAAACAGCACTGACATGACGCACAAAAATGCGAGCATCGTTAGTTGTCCCTGTGTGGGAGAGTTGATTAACGCCGTAATTTCAGAGTCCACTTTGACCTGCATGCATTTTTACTGCTGGAGCACAGTGATTACGGGCCCAATAGTGATTACTGACCCAATTAACAGACATCTTCATTCAGGCTTTTTATATTAATTCAAGAAGCTTCTCAGCAGCAGAAATAAAAAAACTATGCATCCAAATCTTTAAAGTGTACCTGGAAGCAACATTGTTAGAGAGAGCATGGCCGATACAATGTAAAGGAGGACTGAACCAACAATTTGAAGCAATCTTCTTTGTGTGATCAAAAACTGTGTCTCTTTAAACAGATATCAAACGATGCCGTGCGTCTTCTAAAACTAAATGTGTCCAGCTGTGTGACAGACTTACCTTTGTGGGTGCATGGCTGCAGTGGTGGTACCGGCAGCAGTAGCGGCGGTGGTTGAACATCAATGCTTTTGGGTGTGCAAGCCAAACTCTGGGATGAGAAGTTCTGCCGTCTCTGGATACAGGCTAGCATGATAGTTCACTGGGGCTGCGTACAGCCTGGGTATTCCTGCTAAAATTAAGGAGAAATAACAGGACTATGTCAATATTTTTACACTAAATAAAAACGTGGTTAATCTAAACCAAAACCAGACAGCTCTCTGATGCTGAACTTACAAACACCAGCGCTTTGAGCTACATGCTCACCTCCGCCTGCTCACAGTGATAATGTTAATCTAAATTTAGCATGTCAGCAAAGCTAACATTAGCCAATTAGCATGTGAGGACAGAGAGTATAACTGAGCTTGATGGGATTGTCATTAGTTGTGCAGATTTAGGGATAAATCAGAGGATTACCAGAGTTATAAGTAGTCATCCACATGGCATCATGGCCGTTCCATACTTCATGGGCAATCAAGCAAAAACATGTCAAGACATGATGAAACCACAAAATACTTGTGTCGTTTTCATAAAAAGTAAAGGATTTATGCTCTGGAGAACATTTTCTTTGCAATCTATCTACCACTCTATAGATGTTATCTTAATCTGGACCACAGTGGTGGATGGACCATAAAAATACAAGAGATGGACACTGCCTTAGGGTGTGAGGGATGAATTCACTACAGAGCTCCATCGATCTAAATTCTTTCTAATGGCCTGCAAGGAACAAATCCTTTGTCAGAGAAAGAAAAAAAAGGTCTGCTCCATCCAGCATAATGGTTCATTTGTAAAATGCATAGACTGGTTTTAAACAACTGATGTACCCATTGATTTGTGAACAGCTGTTTTGACACTGAATTTGGCATTCAACCATTTCTGTCTTGGTCATGTTGCAGCTATTAGTGACCACAAGTAGATATGGCCACCATGGATTCTACTTTAGGAACCACTGTTATGCAAAGTCTCTTTCTTACTACCTTCAAGTCAGACCCCAGGCGACTGATGTCCAGCTTTTACATACAGTCTATGGTAAATCATTTTCCCATTTAAGTGAACAATCAAGCATGGCATGTTTCAGGGTGTGGCTCCCATGTAACTGTCAGTCAATATAACCAACTTTGCTGTATTTATATGTACATTCAAACTCTCCCAACAAGCATCAGCTTGATGCTGTCGAAAACTGCAAGATTGCAGGTAGAGAGCACTAAAATCCCACAGGAGTCTGCTTCCAAAAATGCATTTTCCACATTTTTATCAGTAGCAGACATAAATACATCTGCAACCACCAGGCTTCTTTTATCATACAGTTTAAACTCCTCTTTGAACTGCTGAGACTGGACATTTAAGAAAGTAGAACCTCTTAATGATGACTCCATCTCCTTCGTCTGCTTAGTTGTTATGATGGCTCTTTCCTATTATCAACCTTGCTCTGTCAGTTGCGATCAAACAGATCATTACTAACCCTCCTGTAGCCTCAGGCTGTGTGTTGAAACACTAACCAGCCCAGAGACCTTGGTTTCTTGTTCTGTAAATTTATGGCCGTATTGATCAGCAGAGAGAGCCAAAAGCAGCTCACTCCCTAAAGCAGGCTGTGCTGTTTGCACAGATAAGTACTGTCAGAGGAAATGAGAGCCTGTGTCTGAACAAGACTGCTCTTCTCCACAGCTGAGCAGATTGAAGCAATCATTCTGAAGACAGAGCCAGGCATTGAGGGAATATTTCAGTGATAATCACTTTTGACATTCTCTTTGATTATCTGAAAGAGTCAGCAAAATCTGAAAGCTAGATTGCCACACACACACACACGCACGCACGCACAAAACCCCTCTAGCTATGGTGAAATATGTTGATGTATGTGAATCAGATATCTGGTAAACAGGCAAATGCTACCATTGCAAAATGTCCCACACAGATAATATATTATATTAATAGTTAATCAATCCAGTGGTTACAAATAGATACGGTGCATTTTCAGTACTCCCTGACAAGGCTAATACAAGCCTGCAGCATTCAGCTGTCAGATTGCCTTTTTTCTTCCTTGGTATTAAAGCTATTCTGGATTTTTGTTTTCACTTCTCCCTGAGGGTCCAGAGGGCAGCTAAAGCAAGTCAACCACAGAACAGAATGTTCAGTGATGGGCTGCAGCAATATGATTACCTTTGCTTCAAAAGGAAACTGAGACAGTGTTTTTCTTTCTTCTTTTATCTTTCATTTTCAGGTGCCAATAATTATCCATAATTTATATTTATATATTTATATATATATATATATATATACACCTGAAAAGTCCTCACTCTCCTGCTTTACTTCCCTTACATGCTCCACTCCTCTACTCAACATCTGTCCTTTGGTGACAAGCTCACTTCAAATTGCTCAGTGCAACCTGTCTCATCTGAAGACACACATCAAAAGAGCTAAAAAGCTCAAAATGTGCAGATTCCATTTTGAAAAAAATAGCAATTTCACAACAACTCCACCATTACCACACATTTGCCAGCAGGGAGATACTGAAAAGGCAGCAGGAATACAAGAGAGAAAAGGCATCTCCAGGGAAATCCCTTCACAAGCAGAAAATGAGACATGAATCGGAATACCTTCCCTTACTCCAGTAATTTGCAGCTGGAAGAAAATACATCAAGGAGGGCATTAGAATTCAAGAAGAGGCCAACAGTAGCTTAACTTAAAAAGTTTCAATGAAAGCAGGACTGACGCACAAAGTGCATATAATGATGGTTTCTTTCATGCTGCCATCAGACGGGAATATTTAAAGAGATTTTATAAAAACTTAAGCTTAGAATTCCCTTGTTACATGTGTTATCTGAAAAAGGAAAGCAAGATATGAGATCAAAGTTGCCTCTGAATGCAAAGTATAGCAGTCCTCCATACTTCTGCATTTCACTCAATATGACCATAAACCTTATGATGCCATACCAGCATGTCCTTCAACGTTTGAGGCTAAAATGTGTGACAGCTGTAGGAGTAATTGTCAGCAACCTCAAAGATGGCGCTCATTTGTTTAGATTAACTTATCCTTGAAAATCAAGGTCAAAGATCTTGTCATTTTCATCACAATCAATGTTACTCTCCTTTAGAGCAGATTTCTTCAATCACCTTTCCAATAAGCAGCTATATGTGCGAGACATTGCAGTGGAGGTGAAAACTCCCAGTGTCTTACTAGTTCATGCTGTCAAGGACTTCTCTAACATGCATAATAAGGACACAAAGTTTAAGCTGCATGAGCGTTTAATTCTCGCCATTCTCAGGCGACATCCATGAAGCTGATAAGCAGTGGGACGTGGTCCGCTGAGGGTCTGCCAGGGAGATAACGACATTCTGCTTTGTTGTCCATCCAACTGTCCCCCATGGCAGTGTGATAACAATGTTTTAAGCTGACAAAGTTATTTTTCAAGCTTTTAACTCATCATAGACTAAATGTGGCCTCTGTGCTGGGCGTTTTGGGACATTTTGTGCAATGATAAAAAGGTAAGGAGGAGAGTCATCAGAGAAGAGAAGGGAAAGATTTGTCATACCCGAATGGGCAAAAAAAAAAAAGGAAATTTTATTATCTGTTCATCAAAAACTGCTCCAGACAACAGATGTCGTCTCATTGAATCAATATCCAGGCAATGTGATCAAAGTAACCACAATTTCTTGAGATTATCAAAATGCAGACATGTGATTAAACAAACGATCCACAAACATGTGAGAAAAAAATCATAAATAGATTATGCATTGCTTCACCTATTCGGCTCTATGAAGTGACAGCACATGAATATCCTTCAAAGCAGGAAAAGGACCTAAATTATACATGTACTCAGGCAGCAGCATCTGTCTGACCTTCTGTCAGTCTTTTATGACTTCGTGCAGCATCGAGGGTCAGAGCAAAGATAGACGCAAATTGCACCGAGCCTCCCTCTCAGCAAACACGAAATGTACAGATAAAAGACGCACGCTGGGCTATGCACGCATCCTCCCCCTGCCATACTCACATGCACCTTTCTCGACCTCTTCCATCTCAGATCCTGTTGCCGGTTCTCAGGAGCTTCACTTAATGATTACACGACAATGAAAAGGTTTAAGGCGAGCACTCTTTTCACTTTGAGTGGATTGTCATGAGTGCTATGCTAATGTTTTCCTTCTTCCCACTCAGGAACCGCAGATGAGCCAAAGGGAAAAGCGCACAAAAGCAAAAACGGGATGATTTAGGAATAAATAAATGACTAACAAAGAGCAATTAGTTATCAAGGAAAAGAGGAAGAGAGCCTTTGAATATGGATGAAATGATGCATGAATGGCAACCACTGCTGTATAATCAATTGTGTATTGTGTATGGTTTCTATAATGGTAGGCACTTCGAGAACCTGTCACTAATAGAGACCAGACATGGAATCTTAAATAAAGGCAGAATTAGACAGGAGTGCTGCAGCAGCTGCTGGATTCATCGCTATACAACCCTCTGCACATGCATAGATCCCCTCCTATCCCCTCATACATTTTTAATAGAATCCATTACTTCTGGATTAGCCGATAAGAGCTGGCCTGGTTAAACTCTAATAGTTTACATAATTGGTATGAGAACAGCACAGAAGAGAGACCCAGATTTTTTTTCCGCTTCTATCTCTTTGTAGAGAAAGTAAAGGAGGGCACAAAGGTTCACATACAGGATAACCAAACAACCCCCGAGTCACTACGCTGTGCATTGGAAGAACACTCCAGGCCTGCGGCTCGTAACAATGAGACTCATTACCATTGAGATTAGCTCCTGTAGAAGGTATTACAACTTTAGAAAGCATTTCCTTTACATTTTTAGTCCAAGCTTTAATATGTATGTCATTTATCTCTGGGCAGTGTTCAGGCAGATGTCCAGAGCATTCATTTAGATGTAAATTATGCAGCATTAGAGAAGCATTAACATTGCAGCCTGTCTCATGCAAAGACACAGCTGTGTTGCAATAAAGCAGATTGATTTTAAATTTTATGTCTAAAATGACAATAGAAATACTCACTACAAGTACAAACTTTAATAGTCTCTATGTGATCAAAATTCTGCAAACATACTCAAAAAATACAAAAGCTATAATGCAGCAGTGAACCTCTGCACTAACCCACTATATTAGTCTTTTCACATCAGCAGAAAAAAGATTAAAACTCATTATAAGTCTATCAAAAGCTAAATATAAGCTATTATATATACTATATTATATAATTTTCCTCTCAATTAACAAGGTTGCCTTGTTTTTAATACATTATCGGACTAACATAAATCAGCTTAGCTGCTCGCAGCGTTTATAATTACAGGCTGCTTTTAAAAAAAATACATTTAACGTTATTCAAAGAACTACTTGAAGCTAGTATGGTGATTCGTGTTTTGTGGAAACTTTAAAATAGAGTTAACTTCATCCATAATGTTGACGATAGAGAATTATACATAGCATTTCTCATTATCAGACTATACACGCTATGTAATTAGTGACTTTAAATTATTTCTTTAAAAAAAACTAGTTGAGTAAAAACAATATTTGCTTCTTAACTGCAGTGGAAAAGTAAAAATACTCTTGTAAAGCACATGAGTATTTGTACTTTGTTCAGCATTTGACTGATGGTAGTTGGTAGCCTTCCAATTCTGATTACTGGCTGAAATGAGCATTTAACACTGCAGCAAGTCCATGGAATGAAAGCTGGCATAATTAATTTCACAGCTTCTGCAAGCATTAAGTATTTGTCTTTGAGGTTTAGAGACCTGACAAACAAGTAATCATTTACTTTGGAGTTAACATAGTCTACTTCTGGAAGTTTGTCTTTTAAAGCAATACCGGCACTATGATGAGTTGTCCTCCTGTCATGCCTGAATAAGAAAATCATAAACTGAAGGTGTTATCTAGTATTCTTTTTAGTTTGTATAAAGTTCTTCTGCCCAGCATTCATCAATGCAAACTGTTCTAAGCTACTATGGACACACCAAAGAAAAATTGTGCAAATATTTGTTATTTGGAGAACTAATCTTGTTTGCTTAACTATAAAGAGACTGAGCACGTATGAAGCCAGAAATCCCAAACTTTACAATTAAGTCTTATCTCTGAGAGCGCCCCCCTCCTCCTCCCCCTCCCCTCAATGTTGGTGCCAAGGTAGAAGAAACACACTCCATAGGGTAAAGTCTGACCAATGCCAAGGTAGTATTAGAGCAGGGGTGGGGAACCCTGGTACTCGAGGGCCGCATTCCTCTTAAGTTTTCAATGCAACCCTGCTTCAACACACCTGACTCAAATCAAATGGGTCCAACAGCCAATGAAGTTCTGCACAATTACGAGTTAATTTGAATCAGGTTTGTTTGCGCAGGGAAACATGGAAACCTTGCAGGATGAGGGCCAAGGTTCCCCACCCCTGTATTAGAGGGTAAACACTGCCTTATCTCATCCTTATCCCTGCATACAAACTGAGAAATACTGCTGAAGAGCTGTGGGCTATGTGGCACAGCCTTTAGAAAACCTTGACTCAGGCTGATAACTGATCTGAACAAATGTGCCGCACGTTTTGAAGAACTTGTTTTCCAAAACCGTGACTCTGACTTCATTTTGAAAACCCTACTCAATCATTATTTCAGTGCTCCAATTCTACCAAGAAAAGAAGAATTAGCTTTTGTTAGACAAACACAACTCCTACCAAGCCCTGTCCTCTGGCTGCTCGGTTTAGGGTCAGTGGTTCCATCAGCCATTTAAATCTTGAAGCAAACATACAACTCATTAAAAAAACTCAAGAAACCACTGCCTATATGGCCCTGATGTGGTAGACAACCTAAAGACAAGCTCTCTTACCCAGAAACATCAAAAACATTCAAGGAGAAAAGAGTCTTTGATCTCTGGACCAAATCATGATGTCATCATCTCATTGCCTTTCGTTTCAGGGCAAATGATAATGCATCAGTGAAATTGGGCAGTAGGATAATCATCAATTTATAGTAATTACTAGATAGAAAAATGCAGAGGACATAATAATGATAATGACCTTGGCAGTTTTGTCCCCTCCCCAGTGACCCAAGGGGCTCAGCTCAGTCCTTAACCTTCCATCCTTTAACCCCCCCATCTCACACCCCATCATCCTGTTAGACTGAAAAGACCAATTAGACAGATTTCAGAAGATGGCAGGCCACTCGTGATTACACATGACAAGCCCTAGCAGATTACAAAAGGTGATTACAAAGGGTGCACATGACAAATTGTTAAGCAGCCTGAGACTTTGACATTATCCTATAAGATGGACAGAAAATGTGGGTGCTTATAAATTTTTAAGTCGCCCGCTTCCTCTCATCATTTAGTCTGCCAACTATAAACTGATGCACAACAGGAAATTCAGTGTACACTTAACTGACCCTGAAAGAAAGGCAATGAATGACATGGCAGAAATAAACACGACCTTAATCAGCCCCCTGCACTGGCCTGGGTAATAATCTTCCAAGAAAAGGTCATTCGCACAGAGAGCAGCTCCCTTCATTCAGTAATTCGGCAGGCCTGGAGATTGAGTGAGCAGGGGGAAGCTTCAAAATAAATCAGTGCTCAGCTTCGCTCCTGAGAAAGCAAAGGGAAGCAGGCAGCCAAATGACAAATCCCTTTTCTTTACAGAGTTGGAATTACTGCTGGGGTGTGATGTGAGATCAGAGGGAAACCCCTGTGGGGATACCTGCACACTGACGGCTGAGGTGCAATGCAAATTATAAGTCTGGGGTACAAGTTCAGGCTCAGGCAACGACAGATATTCAGATAAGTATGAGGAGGTAACTACAACTAGTTAGTTGTACATGTTTGTGACTGGGTACTACACTAAATTTCCAAGTTTAGTTCTAGACAAAGCAGGGTGCTCATTTTTTTTTATTTATTCTGACACCCAGAAAAAAAAGAAGATAAAGCACCAAACGGCAAGCTTTTCTTTTCTGCCTCTGGTGGTAAGCTCTGACATCCCATCTCTCCTAGTAATAAAGGATCTGGCATAGGCAGGAAAAGCATGCAGGGTTGAATTTCACACCTGGCCAATAATCTATAAGAACCTCTGCTGCGGCTAACCTTCAACCCCGGCTGCCACCGGTGCAGTGAGGTGGGATGATCCCACCTCCGGCTCTTTGACAATAGAAATGGAAACCCTCAGAGGCAGCCCCCCAAATGACCAATAATATACTTCAAAGCACTGCCACTGAGATGCTGACATATAAAGCGCCTTTGAGCGCAAGCAAAGCCATCTTCCTGTGCACATGTGCAGACAGATACTGGCTCACATTGGACCAGTTTTGAAAAACAGCAGTAGCCTATATTGATACAAATATCGCTTCCCTTTATAAATTGGACCAATTTACCTTCTTATTATCTATTAAATAGATTGTAAGGACAGAAATACAATTATAATAATTATTTAATAGACATATGAATAACCTTATATAATTGGAAAGCACCCATATAAATAAACATTATACCCACTTCAAGTCGCAATTCAACACATTTAACATACTTATCTTTTTTCCCTT
>JAPMNP010718919.1:4954-15895 GCA_029874935.1 Atherina boyeri | reverse complement strand
ATCGCAGGCATTGTCAGAGCAATTATATTCTGAGTGCAGATGATGGTTTGCACTACAACTAATATAAATGTGTCTGCAATGATGCTGATTAAGGTTGCTGGATAGGGTCAGTCTTCTCCTATCAGTGAGCATCAGGATCCTGTGATGAGTCTCACATCAGGGCGTCTGAGTTCCACCATTCCCATTCTTCTTTCAGTTTGATAGCTAATCAATGAGGAGCCTGGAGGAGGACCAGCTGAGTTCAGACGAAAGGATCCTAATTGAATGTGACAATAATTTTCACATATTTCTCTTGCCTTGTCTCAGATGCCATTAGCGACATCACTGTGATAATAGTTGCCATGACAGCATGAGCAATGCTCATTAATGACCCGGCTGGTGGTAGT
This sequence comes from Atherina boyeri, assembly GCA_029874935.1. Lineage (NCBI taxonomy): Eukaryota > Metazoa > Chordata > Actinopteri > Atheriniformes > Atherinidae > Atherina > Atherina boyeri. The sequence goes on along the minus strand of JAPMNP010718919.1, from coordinate 15,509 downwards.
GTTGTGGCTATATTTCCCTTTGCTCTTCTTCTTTTTTTTTCTTTTTTTCTACTTTTTTGTTAAATAAACAGTGATGAGAAATATTTCTTTTTTATTTTCTACTATCACATAAACCAGACACCTGCAAATAAGAATCATCCTTTTTAATTAAAAAAATTTAATTGAGAGTAATTTATTCCTATGTCAGGATAAGGAAATCTTGAGAGTAAAATCTCATAAAATAGAAGTCAATCAAATTTGTTTAAACAAGAGAATAATTGGGCTGTCGATATAATCCACCAACCACCATCTTCACAGCAAAGTGGCACATGTGGACAATAGCCTCTATAATGATTTCTATTCTTATGCTTGAAGCGCAACAGAGAAAAGTCAACGCAAAACAAACATCTGTTGTGGACAGGCCTGTGTTTCCAGTGTGGTGTGGATCCGCTTAAGCTGTGGACAATTTCCCAAGAGGCTTGGAAGGACAAACACCTCCTCTTTTACTGAGGACAAACGTTTCTGGAGGGGGCTGTGTTCGTCTGTTCTCGCTGTAAACATCAGGGTGTCAGGAACCAATGTCACATGCGACTGGTGGGGGACTTCCGGCATTAAGGGCCAAGCAGGCAACCACAGAGGCACTCAGTGGAAAGAAGCAAACAGCTGTACTCAAGACACACAAACATGCACAATTGTGCACACAGTACATGGCTGCATACTTACACATGCAAGCACACAAGATCACAGACACACATGCAATTTTCTACAAGCAGTTTATAATCGAGCTAGAATAAATTACACTTTTCCCTCTGTGTGGATTTGAAGTAATATTTTGCGAAGGAGTTACATTATTGGTGTAAGCAAAAATGTGGTGCCAGTAAAAAAAACAATTACATGTGCTGAAATGGGGAACTGAGAATGTCTGTCTGTCTGTATTTCATGACAATCCAGCAATGGGAGGCCAAACCTAAACCACAGTGAGTAGCAAACCTCACAGGAACCATATTGCATGTGACACACTGAAAAAGCATATTTTAGGCAAGGCAAGTTTATTAGCATAGCACATTTCATGTACAAGACAATTCAAAGTGCTTTACATAAAACATTAAGTTGTATTTTAGTAGTATTTTAAAGAAACAGATGTCACATTTGCCAAACTTAGCATGATATTGAGTGAACAATGACACCTACTACTTTGGAAATCTGACCAACAGGTTAGTAAACACATAAAAATTCCTTAAACTACTTTTTTAATTAATTTACCAACTATGGCTTCTCAAGAAAGCCTCATAGAGCAGACATGCAAACAAGAGAGGATAGGAGGGATCTTGCTGCTTGAGTGGATGCACGTTTGAACCTTTTTGTTACAGCACAGAAAGAAATGAAAAGTTGGCTGACAGATTCCATTGGTCCTGAGGCTGTTTGACGTGCCGCATCCTGGCAAATTAAGGTTAAGGCAAGGTAGATGAAATCTATCAGAGTCTGACTCTGCCTCATCAGATGGAACAAGCAGCTTTAGGGCATCCCTTGTCTCAGTCTCGTCATTACACATGTGCGTGCATGTATGTCTGCAGCCACACGGTTATCTACATATGCATGCACACATGCACACATGCCAAAATCACTGTGCGTGCAGTTTAATTTGCAAATATATTGCACAATATTTAATTTTAGACAAAATAAAGTTTTAAAATAGCAAACACCATGTATCAAATGAGCTAGAGATACATTCTAAATTAATTTCCACTACACTTGCAAGAGGATTCCCAAAAATACAGCAGTTACATTATATGTGTATTCAAAAATGTAAATTGTGATCCACGTTATATGGCAAGCTTGCATCATTTTATCTCTGGGGTTTACTGCAATCCTCTTTTGCTGTTGGAAAACACTGTAGAGCATTACAGATAAGAGAAAACATGATGATAAAAGACCCAAAGACCCCACCTGTGTTTAAGAAATAAGACAGGAAGTGTATGTGTAAGGGAAGCTTCTGCAGACAATTTGTTTCCATTATAGCAACTATGCATCTCTCTGTCTCTCCGTCTTTTTCTCTCTCTTTCTGTTCTTCTCACACACACTCACACAAACGAACAAGTCTTAATTATAGATTGATAAAATGAAGAAAACGTAACAGTTCCAGCGCATACTAATTTCCTTCCGCCAGTCCTTTCTGCAACATAAAAGCACTGAGTTAAATAACCGTGATCTATGTTGCCTCTCAGGAAGTATTTCAACACTTCTGTCTTCTTGCAGAACAGCCGGACAGCCAGTCAGGCCTTCGAGGGGGTTTCCAACATCCAAACCCTTCAAACACTCATCAGTTCATATAGAAAACCAGACAGACAGAAAACAAACAGACAGACAGACAAACAAACAAACAGACATTCACACACTTTCCACCCACCCCACCATAACCTCCAGTATTGCCGAGAACACACACTTCCCTTTACTATCCAGACTTTGGTACCACAATGCACCACCATCAACCCTCACTGTTAAGCCACCAAAACCACACCCTGAATTAAATAAACAGCTTTTACTGTAATGCTATATTTCAATAGAAATTTGCCAGCTTTCTAAATCTGATTGTTTTATGTCTTGGTCTTCAGAGAGCTACATGCAAGTCTGATGTAAACTAATTGTTAAAGCTTAGCTCAAGGGCTTTTTGTCTTAACTGGTTACAAAGAATGAAGCGTTCCTACAACTGTGCAAGATGACAGAATGAGGCCAAGAGTGAAATAAAGGTTTACTCTGCTGCAGTTACATAATTTTATGTTTGGTTATGAGGACTTGCACATTGTAAAATGAAAATTGCAGAAGCTAAAATTTATTGCTAATAAGTGTAAACTAACAGGTGCTGCAAGAGTGCTGATCAAATAGAAATGAGTATTGTCTAAGTTCAAAGTTAAGACACATTAATTGATCCCAAATGAATGGATAGGTGACTCCAACATTTTTACTAATACTGCAACAATATTGTGCAAATTCTATGCTTGCAAAATTTATATTTCAATACTTCAAATCTCTCAATCACTGAAAGATATGGTTTAAATGTTCAATTTTTATATTTGATTTGAAATTTTGTAATATAATTTGTCTTGAAATGTGGTCATTCTATCCATATAAAGCACACAAACTACCACTCAGTGTCTGATCAGTATCATGTGTGCACGTCTGCATGGACACATTCATCCCAGTTTAGCATTTGTGTAAACCTGATTAAGTCCTGCATAGTCTGGAAACTGAACTAAGCCTAACAAAAGGCATTTGCAGAGAATACATGCATCTCATTTGACTGTCTTTTGTCTAAATGAGCAAATTAAATATCAGGGCTAAGACAGGAGCAGCACAGTCAGTTAATTATGTCTAATAAATCTTGGTCCAAATTGCCCTCCAGGGGTGGAAACGGCTGCCGGGGGACGGAGGAACCAAAGTGGCACTTTGGTATTTGTTATTCTACCTTTAACAGATTACGCACGCTGACTTGTCATCCCTCATCCGGTTGGGCAAGTGAAGTGAAGGGAGAACGTCAACACGCCATCGGTCAGTGTTTCTGTTTACCTCGTTGTAGCCCTGGGGGTAACACGCACTAATCAGCATCCAGCAAAATGCTCTGTAATTGGCCGTGTTTACTCTGTTTTAGCATGATTGCATGCTTGATTGGATTGTCGTATCCCGTTTGAGGAGAAAGGGTCTCTCACTTATTGTGCTTGAGATTGTGTGTGTACATACATCTGTGTGCATGTTTTAGGTGTGTATATATCTGCGGCAAAGAGGTGAAAAACAGGGCTTTGTAAAAGAAAAAAGAAAAATAGTTTATTTTATCTTCTTTATATCATGACTGCTTACCAACCAGCAGAGGATAATTTGAGAATTTTGGAATTTCATTTTCTTTCCTTGCTGAAAATATCAGATGTATTTTTGCAGTGGAAGTTGAAAAAAAAGAAAAGAATTAAATGAATAAAAATAACAGCTTCCTCTTTTCTCCATCTTAATAATCACCCCCTCAGTTCAACTCAGTGCAAAGTATGTCACCCTGACCACAGAAATGTATCTCAAACCTAAAGAAGAAATATACCCACATAAGTGTGGTGAGGTTTAAGGCATACATATGCAGATCATTGGGCCGTGAGGCCTGTCCCCTACAGTAGGCTCCCTGAACACTCGGTTCTTTGTGCAGTAGTATGTGAAATGAAACTTGATAAATGTTCACTACATACAGTGGCTCATTGGTGTTCAAGTTGGAGGTCAAAATTCTGTTGAGTTATAGGTATGTGCTGTATCTTACTACTTTTTTCTTTTTCATGAAGATGCAAAAGTGTGCAGAATTTCTCAATTAAAAAAGTTGATGATTAAAAATTAAAGATCATATGACTACTTTTAACATTTCTGTGATTTCTTTGTTAGATTGAATAGCCGCTGACTCTAAGCGGGAAAATAAGTGCAGATGTACTCAAAGTGAATNCATGTACACTATGTTCATATTAAGCTTCTTCAGCAGTAAAATTTGGGATAAGCTCATTTCTGGTATAAACTACATCTCAGGAGTGTTTCAAACATATTGGTTCACAAAGGGGTTCTGAATGTTTCACTCTTAACACCCTGTTTTTAGCCAAAACTGATATGTGCCTTCAGGGTATTTTTTAGACTGTCTGCTAACACTGCATTTGAGAGATGTCTGAATGAAAACAACTTGAACTGCACCTTTCCAGAGGCTGTCAATGTTTGAATTGGGAGCTATGAAGGAGTATAGGTTGGGGTATAACTCAGATGGGATTTTGCCATGAGGTAAACTGGCAACAAACCAATGATGGGAAATGTCATAGATACGATTTAGAGGTTGGTTTTAGGGGTGCAGTGAGCAACCTAGACACAATCTTACAGATCTTGAGAGGGACATAACTGCAGTTGTTCTGAACCAGGAGAGCTCAAAATCAGATCAATGAGTCACTTGAGGCCTACAGTTTGGACAAAAATAGTCTGCTGGTATCCTCTGTTGTGAAAATGGCTGGCTTTTTGATGCTGAATGTAGAATACTGTTTCCAGTTGATTTAATTATATAGTGACTTTAGTTCAGGATTGGCTTAAATAGCCATAAATGTAGAGCAACTAATTAAGCATAAACACATAATTGCAGTTAAAGTAAGATACCTAAAGACAATGGGAATTATAAAACTACAAAACCATTAATGTGCACTCATGCAACTGAGAAACTTAAATGATTATGTATATATAAACGTGTGCTGAGGGCAGTAAAGAGCATTGTTACTGAGTAGACCATAGAGAGTACTTGGACTCATTATTTAAATTAACCTAATTCAAATATTTCCCAGTGTGTGCTACATGGATGTGGTGCAGTTTGCTTGTTACTTGAAAGAGACATTGTTTACTGCCTTAACTCAGTGGTTTTTTACTGTCTCCCACACCAATAAAACTGGCAAAGGTGCCCAAAGCCATAATTAACTAAACCAAATTTCACCATTCATATGTGAGTTTGTGGCTATTTTGCTTCTATTTCTTACAATTTTAGAGGTTCCATTAACTATAGAAATTAACTTTTCTATCATAGCATAGGTGTAGTTTGTACTGTCTGGTACTGTCCCGTAACCCTGCCCCAGTTATGTTGGCATGGCCAGTAAGCCACAATGACCAGACTTCTCCAAACATGTCATTCTGAATCCCCTTCGTGAGCTGTGCTGAGCTGTACCCAGGGTCCTGTTAACACTCCAAACATTCAGAGTCACAGACCCGTGTCCCCAGCCGTGCTCTTTAAACACTTGTTAAAACTTACAGTTTTGCAATGTCAACAGCCTGAGAACGACCCTTCTGGGACTGCTACTGCACTATATGCACACTGGAACCTCAATGTAGACAAGAAAAAGGGGAGAAAGAGAGGTAGAGAGGGAATGAAGGGGTATGTGAGAGAGGAAAGAGATGGAGGGAGAAAAAAAACTTTATACAGAGGCTGCAGGGGCCTTGCTCTCCTCCTCCTGTCTGCTTCATGAAGGATCTGATTGAGAGACAGACCAACCCAACTCAGAGCCATTCAACCAAACCGCTCCTACGCCTCTGACCTGCTGTCTAAACCCCCTAAATTAGACAACTGAGACCCCAGAACGAAGGCTTAAATTACCAGTACCTGTGAAACCTTGGCAGACCTCATCACCCTGAATGGAAATGCTGCACAAATAAAAGCAGGCTGGCCTGTCTACACTCTCTCTCTGGCCGCAGATGGATGGTGAAAGGCAACATGAGCCTCTATGGCATAGACTGGAGGAATAGTTAGTGGTTTTCCCTCCTGGCCCCTATGTCCAAGGGTCTACTTTTTATGCACCCCATGGAAAGTCCAGCCTGTCTGAAGAGCTTCCATTGTTTGCCTGAGTCAGAAAGAACAAAGGGAAAAGGAGAGGAAAAGGAGGAAAGAAGAGTAGAATGAAGATGTGAGAAAAAATTTAAATAACGAAATGAAAAGAAGCCACCAACTGAAGGCTCTGTTTTGCGTAGAAGATAAGAAATGTGTCCCAAGACTACTTTATGATCTCTGGGTGAGCAACTACTCACATGGCATCTAGAGGTGTGGGATAGTCTTGGTAATTCCCTGTTTTGGGGACAATAATAAGCCATACAGCCAAGTTATTTTACACTTTCACAGTCCATGTGGTAACTGCAATTTATAATAGATAATAGTAACTAGTACAACCATGAAACATGCACATGCATGTCTGCACACACACACATATACATGCATACATTCAGCTGGCTAATGTCTGTCATGCATAACGAGGTTGGAAAGGGTCGGAGACACCCATATATTGAGCAGGTGAGATCACTAGACAGGGTGTGTGCCTAGGTTTGTTTTCAGGACCTCACCACATACTGTATGGAAAGTGAGAGGAAGAGCAAAGGCAGGGGGTAGATTAGCACATACCCCACAGTGTGAACCAAGAAAAGAAAAAACATTATCGTGGACATAATGGAGCAAACTAAAAATTGCTTCTACTGGGGACCGAGAAATGGCCAACACTTACATGTATGAAATTTAGAAATCTAGCACTTTCTTCAATTCTTTTCCATCCTATTAATGTTTTTTTTTTTTCCTTGAAGTGATGAAGGAGAATTGTAATTCATCTGTGGATGTGAGAAGACAAGCTCCCTCTCCTTTCCCAACGTAAGGTGTCGGAAATAAGAGAAATGATTATCAAAGGAGAAAGGAGAGGAAACTTAATGGGAGGAAATCATTTAGACTTTTCAGTCATTTTAATGTCCTAACGTCTGTTTCATCATCCGAGGGGCTGTACATGTTAGTCTGTCACAAGAAAGGGGTTCATTTTATTGCAATATAGTTCAAGATGCAATGACTGGTATTCAAAATAGTATTTTACAAGATAATAAACAGGTTAGAGGTTAAGAGAAAGGCAATTTCTCTTAAATAGAGATTATATAACTATTTTGTTTAAATTAAATTAAATAGACAATGGGAGATCCCTTCTTTACAGCATTTTTCACAGATACCCCCAAACCTTTCTTTTGCACATTAAGCAAGACACCCTGGAGTCAAAGCCTGAACTTCTACCTCTGCCTGTTCACCCAGCCTGAGGCCCCTGTGTCTTCTAAAGACCTGTTTGTTCACAAGTAGAGCACAGCAGGTGTCTGAGCAAAGTGCAAGGTGGAATTGTAGCTCCCACTGCTGCTGCAAGACTCATTTATTGAAATGTTCTCAGTTTCTCAACAAAATGCACTACCTCTCAGACCGGAATGTGCAATTTCCCATCAAACATGGAAATATGCAAAAATTCTAGAGTTGGTGAGGCACAAAAAAAAAACTGTCATCAAAGCATAACATTCTGCAACAGACTTTCATCTCAGATATCACTAATATACTTTGAATGGAGAGGTTTTGTGCTTTTACGGTACATTTGGTTCCAAGTCTCTTTCTTCAAGATGTTTTAGCAGAACCTTTGCCAATAATAAAGTGGAAGCCAATCAAATCAAATAGACCTGATCTTTACAGAGTATTTGGGGATCTGTGTAATCGTTAACCTTGGCTCAGAGTAGGAAGTTAATGAATCAAATCAATACCTCTCTCTACTGATCAAAAATTATTTGAAAAGAGATGAAAAATTAAACAGGCCGAGCCTATGAGGTTATCATGCAATGCAATTAGTCCGCCGGAGGGAGATTATGTTACCTAGATACCATTGGGGAAGTGTAATTTCTCTTGCAGATGGAGTTTTTTTTAATGAAGAGTGCAATTACCTAAATAGGTCAGCCAAAGACACACTGCTGCTGTTACTGTTGCTGCTGCAGCTACATGCAGCTTCTCAGGGTACCTGAATGAAAGCTCCTGGAGAAAAAATAAATAGATAAAAAAGGAGAAGTACAAAGAGAGAGCACTGTCTGCAAACTGTTGCCACTTCCTTCACTATCCTCGTCACTGTATCTTTTTCTTTTTCATTCACACTATCCCTCTGATGCTCCCTGATGGCACATCATCTGTGTTTCCTGATTAAATAACGCATACATTTATGTTTTTGTTATGAACATATTCAGTAAGAATAACATTTTCCTGACAAAGATTCTTCTGAATCCCACTCAGGTGACTTGTTATGATTGCAACAAATGTAGTATCTGTCATTTGCTTTAAATCAGATTTGTTTTTCTTTTCTTTCTTTTAGCGGTAATTGTATGCATTGTGTTACGATATGTTGCTGACAGCTGTATAAGAAATTATGTTTTGATATTTCTTGCAATAACTATATCATTGATTTGTGCCACAGAGTTACAGGATGAAAATGACATCTGCTGCCATTGTTATAGTGCTTGATTTTATATAACCATTTCCTTTAATCTTTCATCTTTCTTCAACTTGTATGTAATTATTTTTATTTCCTGTTTTATATTTCAAATTTATTTTGTATGATAACTTCAAAAACAGCCTGGAGAAAACCAAAAATGATTATATGACTATTAGTACTGCAATAAGCCTATTTCCTGGAAGTCACGCCACTGCAGGATTTTTGTCACGTAGAAACTGATAAAGAGTCATAACAATAGAATAATTGACTTGTTAAAAATTCACTGTTGTGATCATGTGAAATTGTTATAACCACTTTCATTTTATGTTTATATTTTGCTGTGCAGTTGCAATTAGGGAAAACATATAATGCACACTGAACTCAGCAGGGCACTAATGCTGAAAAGTAGGTAACAGAGAGCAGGTGCTTAATGAAACACACCTCAGACTATGAGGTAGTCAGATCATAATGAATGCTGTGTAGTGTATAAAGAAAGTGAACAAAAGAATGGCCCTGAAAGGTTTATACTAATAAATCCTTTTTTTGTTTGTTTATTTTGTTGTTTTGTTTAGTTTTTTTGTCTAATCTGAATCAAAAACAAACCCTGCAAAAGAAGGTGGTATTCTCTGCGTGTGCTACAGTATATGATTGAAAGGAAATTTTGGCACATGCTCTCTTTCCTAAACACAAAATGACTGACCTTGTGAACTACCAAATGGTGCCTGATTCAGGTTCTCAGAGTGGCAGGTGCCTTGATCACGATTTAACCAATTTGTCAACATGCGCTGTTTCCCTGAAACTTGGCAGGGATTCCTTGACAGATTCCAACTTGAAACTTGGATGATAGTATTCCAAAGCTGGAGGAGTTTTTTTTTTTCCTTTTTTCGTTTTCTTTATCAAAGAAAAATATATATTGTTGTGCTGACCTGCACTTTAAAAAGTACACTCCACTAGTCCACATGGGGCGGGCATCAGACGATAATTCAGGTGTTCCAATGGACAGTAATTTGATGCAAACTTTAAGATCTGCAAATGATGGAGATTGTGTACTCATCCTTTCTTTTTTGATGGACAGGCTCTGCCCAACCCTCCTACACAGTGACACATAGGAAATATGTTTCAGGGAATGACACTTGCATACCCTCTTACACTTAATCATTGTCAATCACTCTGCTCGCTTGGCTCGTTGGGTAATAGGAACAGATCCAACATCACATCCCCTCCAATCTGTTTGGCTCTCACACGGGAGGTGCATGCTGTTTTCATGCCTGTGTGGGATGGCTTCAAGCTGTTTTCTTATCAAAAGGCCCATTCAGACATTCTCTTTGAGAGGCATTGCAAACCTCAGATCTCACAGCCTCCGTTCAACCACATGTCTTGATTTAAGAGGCCAGAATCAGATTTGCTGCCACGAAGAGCTGTCACTGTTAAAGAATGGGATGTGATTTATCACTCTAAACCACACACAGCACTGATAACCAGAGACCTAGTATTTGTCGGCATATGTATACACACAAAGTGAGGATGTGCGCGCACACACTAATACGTACACACAATCTGCTCATCCATTCACCTTTCCACCTCACATAAATACCTTAAAAGCAGATCAACACATGTTCTAAAGTGCACTCGTTCCGTGGCTCAATCTGTCCAAAGAGTTGGACCACATGCTTTTTACAAACTGCGACTACATCACCTTCCACCCAGGGATCCTCTCTAGACATTCTAGTTTAAACCTCCACTAACAGCCTCATCATTGATTTTATGTCTTTTTTTTT
>JAPMNP010718915.1:0-10125 GCA_029874935.1 Atherina boyeri | reverse complement strand
ATATATATATACATACACACACACATATAGCCTATTGTAAGCTATATATATGATTTGATATCATAACAGTATCAAATTATTGGTAATACGAAAAACTAAAGGAAAAGCCACAAGATGTTTTCAGTGGCTGCTCACACTCCACCTTTTATCCTGATATTTTATTTTAATCTCTATGAATGTTGTGACCGCAAGGAATTCTGGGACAGAAGGGTCTTTCCCCTTTAAGAGGGTTGCCCAGTGTTTCCTGTCATGAAAAAGATAAGATGTTATGAAGTTCTTATCGACCAGCTGTTATGATGGCTGCCGCTTAGCTACTTCCGGGGTATATCCGTTTAGGAACTTTTCGAAAAGAGCAAAACTTATTTGACCGGACCCTCCCAATGACAGTAGAAGAAGAACCTCCCCGTGATGCCCCCACTCGTTAAGCGATCTAGCCTCTGTGTTATTTACCTGCCACGATCATTTTCTCCTCCCTTCCTCTCAGAGTTCTCTCTTTGCTCGGCAGCTGAGTCTTATCTGCCATTATATCAGCGACAGCGAGCGACACATAAGCTAGAAGCAGCCAAACGTAGTGTATTTGTGCCTTGGGAAACAACTGAGCCTTCCGGGATGCCTCCATTGCGGCGTACCGTTACGTGGTTCAGCGGGGACGGTATGAAGTGGGAGGGGTGGAGAGGCTGACGGAAAGAAAAAAAAAGAAAGAGAAACGCCATCAATATGAATATTCATCGCGCGTGGGCAACGTCGTGCACTGCATATTAACTAGTCAAGGGGTTAATATGACTTTGGCACAAATGCCTGCAGAGCACCGTGTGCGGGAACGAAATTAAATTTAAATAAATATCCACTGCATTCAGCATGCAAATGAGCACTCGACAATTATCATCTCCCATTCTGTGGGAGGCGCTTCTGGTGGACCAGGTTGGAATGGATGTATGGATGGTTAAGAGCCTCAGTGGCTCTTTTTTTTTTTTTTTTTTTACATTAAGGAATGCGTGGTGGGGGGTTAACGTCAGTGCGTAACAGCTTGAAGAACCAACTGTTAATATCCTAAAACGGCTAGTCTTACATTTTGTAGGCTGTATTAAAAGGAAGAAGAAGTAGGCTACCCTTTTGACATAATTCCCTCAAAACCAATCCCTCCTTACTCAGGTGGAATTAAACGCTTTTTCAACCACGTTTATCATGTGTCATCCTTGTGGAGTGACGTATTTAGGCAACAGTTATCATACATAATGTTTGTATACAGAAATGTAAAAAAAAAAAAGAAAGAAAAAAAGCACTTCAACCTCTTCCAGCATGTCAAATCAATCAAAACTGTAGGCCTACAGTGAAGCTGAATATTATTATTTTATACAAGAAATAAAAAGTAACTATAGTGACAGAAAAGACCGGTCAATTGATGTTTAGAAAATAATTGGAATAGTTTTTTGGTTCAAGAATGTCTAACTTTAATTTGTTGGTTTTATGCTCTTGATATAATAATAAATCAAATATAGCATACAGCAGTTACATTTAGAAGTTTGCAAAATAAATGATAAGGTAGACTGCATGCAAGGACTTAAATCCTCTTATAAGAAAGACAATGGACCTTGTCAGGAGAAATTGAATCTATCAGGGAACAACAAGCTGGATGGATTGTAGATCCTGTACTGTTTTTTTGCAATTTAAGTTTTTGGGGTGATTGCATGAGAGAAAAAGTTAAGCTAAGGTGTCTCATGAACATTTCTGAGGCTGCTATGGGCAAAATCTGCTAATTAACAAACCAATGTTTTGCCAAAATATGATCCCCTGCAGAATGCAACCATTTCTTGGCTCATTTATTAAAGTAAACCTGTAAGATAATTTAGCCTCTGTATGTGTTAACTGTACGAAGTCACAAACTATGAGTTTTATTACTCAATGTTTATATACCACAATGATATTCTTTAATCTTTGAACTTGACATTTTTTTCATATCAAACAGTTTTTAGTGAGAATTTAAAAGGTAAATCTTAGGATGTGTGCCTACAAAAGGTAAGCAATGTTGGTATGGAGGATCTTTAGTGCCAGCAGGATCCTTACAATATGCTATGCAACCATCATAAAGATGCCTACATTACCCAAAACTCAACAGAAGTCAACATCACATTCATAAATTTGACAAATTAACACCCAATGATTTATGTTTTAGGCAATTTTCTTTGCTTGAATATACACACACACACAAAATCCTATTAAGCTTATTTTATTTTGACACAGTTTTTATTAATTATTTGTTTAGAGATGGCATCAAAATTACCTGATCAGCTTCAGACATTAAAAACCACTTGGTTGCGTTCATTGTTGCTCACCTTTGATGGAAACAATCTCAACATTTACCTGTATTTGCTTGGTTTAAAGGGGGACAATTCCCACCCTATCTACAAACAGCTCAGAAATTCAGCAAATTAACTTTCCAAAATAAATTAAAAAACAAGCAAACCAAAATAAAACAACTTTCCAGTAGACATTGTGGAACTGTGCTTAGACCAAAAATGCTATTTTGAGACTAATAATGGAATAAACAATTTGTTCCCCCAACAAGAAATGCAAATAATTACGGTGTTTAGCAGTAAAAATATAAGTGTGACATCATTGTGATAGAGTGTACCCCTTTGGTTGATTTGATCCCCACCCCCCCTCTGCCTATACATTTCCTGTCCAATTTGTGAAAGCAACTCATCAAATAAAGGTAATTCCCACAAAGTGAAGTTTGTTTTTAAGAAAGGTCACCGTATCAGAGGCCCTGGACTAATCAGGATGGAAATTTGACTTCATTATGACTTTCAGGCTAAACAAGTGTGGGATAGGAGTGACAATGATTATTTACATGAACTTAAAACATTCCCAAGTGTGCCCTGTGCCAGACAAGAAGAGCAAAAAAAGAATTCAGGTCATTGTTTCCACATCCTGCAAGCCAGAATAACATCACACCCTGCCACAATCCTACTTTACTCCCTCTCTTCCTCTTTCTCCCTCTCTTATCTACCAGGGAAATGAAGCTCAATCACCTGCGGAGGAGCCGAGGGCGGCACAGGGGACTTTGCAATGCAAATGCCAGGTAATTACCCGAAAGCTAGGAGAGTGGAAGCACACAGATGAAAATAGAGCAAGCAGAGTGTGAGAACGTGAGGAAGACGAAACCATAGAAGGAGATGAACTGAAGGCTAGGTTCACATGCCTGTTGATGCAGGATGATTGGGGTGTTGCTGTGTGTGAGAGTTTGGGAGGGGTGAGAGGGGACAGGGTGGGGAAAAGGTGAAGAAAACCACAGGGATGGACAAGGAATATGCAGAGGGAACACACTGTGTTGATTTCTTCCTTGTGAGTGGATGTGCATCAGAAACTTTGTATTCCTTTAACAAATCAATACATGCAGTGTTTTTTGCTGTCTCTGCTGTATATTGTAATGGCGAAAGGATCTAGTTTTAATTTAGAGGAGCATCAGTAGTGAGTGAGTGCAGGAGTTTTAGCAGGAGCGGATTAGTTGGTGCTTGGCAGCGTTTGTGCACATAGGCTTGTGTGTACGTATATGAGAATGCGTGTGTGCTCTGTTACTGGCCCTTGTGTACGCTAGTGTTGTTGTAAGTGACTTCATATATTTGTGTGCATATAGTTCATGTGTTGTAGCAAAGGATTTAGTGAGCATGCCAGCTTGCAGCTGTTTGTCAGCGAGTGAGAGCAAAGAGATGTGCAGATGTGAGTATCAAAGAGATTATGAAATGACCTGGAATTAAACACCGCAGCAGATTTTAACCGGTTATCACTCCATGTTGCACACTCTGTTTGACTGGGACATGGCTGTAAAGCTGTGTCACATAGCTAGTGTAGACAGAACAGAGCGATTTCATTTAATATGCTTATTTGTAATTCAATACTGGACTCAAGCACTTGTTTGTTTGTGTGTTTGTGAAGATATCACCAAGCAATGGTGTGACTCACACGCAGTTTGCCTCGACTCAATAGATGACTCTGATTAACATCTGAACAGAAATGGAGCCAGCCAACCAGAAAACTGTTTTGGCGATTTAGTGTAATAGTGGTTTTGCTAAAGTCTCACTTCGGCTAATTAGAATAATAAATCATGCCGCCTCGTTGTTTTCAAAGGACCCTCCATCGTCTCGCCAAAGCAGGTGGGATTGTGGGATGGTGTGAAAAAACAAAGGGTTTGATTGCTCTGCTGAAGCTATAGGCAGCTAAAAGCAATGTGGCGCACTCTGGGGATTCATATTCAAAGTAAGCCATAAGAGTGAGAAAAGTTAACTCTACAAATTTTGATTCATATGCTGGCTGGTCCATGCTTGACTTCACTTGACATAAATCAGTTGGCTCATTGGAAAATGGAGAGGAGGGGGGCTTGTTTGAATTACTTGAAATGCCGAGAGAAGACTGCATGGGGTTTACAGTAAATGCACACTGCACAGGCCATACTGCAGTATACAAGCTGAGCATACCTTGAATCAACTTCAGAGAACTTACATGACATACAAAATGAGCTGCAGGGACTTTTTTTTTGCATTATTAATCAATTTGCAGATTGTTTTCTTGAATAGAGTTTTATTGGTGTCAGAAGATGTAAACAAGTTTTCCAGAGATTGCAGTGATTTCCTCAAATGTCCTTTTGTGGCACAGATCAGCGTATTATCAAGAATTTTCTCTTTCAGTATCTATCGATTGACAACAGATAGTAGGTAGAAGTAGTTTGAGACTCTAATGGAAGCTGAAAAAACAAACAGTAGAACGGTATTACTGCTTCTTATTCATGAATTTTCACCAAGACATGATAGCAAAATCCTGTCAAGTGCATTCAGTCAGCTTTGAGAATTTTCCACACTGTAGGAAGAGGTGCATCTCTGTCTCAGGCTTGTCTGTTCAAAAGCTACACAATGCATGTACTCATTTTCGTGTGTTCTTCTCACTTGACAGTCCCCGAGTCTGTGTACTGTATCGATTTGCCTGTGCTGCTCAAGAGATAATCTGCCAATTAGCAGTCCACTTTAGACTCATGTAGCACTTTGTTTCATTGAGAGGTTTGCGTTTATGTCAGAGGTTCAAATAATCACATATAATTTGTTCAGGGATTTTTGCTTCATTTAGAAACATTTTTAGTTGAGTTTAAACCAGGAGAGCTATTCTCATTAAGTAGTACACTGGTTATTTAGACCTCCAATTTTTTTTAAAAGATATCTCAAATCTCAAATTTTTTATATCCCCTTTGAAATTTCTACCAATCAAAGTAATTATGGAGTAAAAAGACAGACAATTATTATAAAGGAAGTAACCACACCACTGCGTTTATGAAAAACATTTTTTAAACACTGACATTCAGACGAGGTGTCAGTTAGTTAGTGGCGCCTCAGATGTTTTGTGTCTGCCGATTTTTTAACGGAGCATCTTCCTCATCATAAAGATTTATTTACAGTAAGGCTTTTAAAAGAAAACAATGTTCTGATGTTTCTGAGTTTAACATTTTTTCTCTTAAAATCTTTAAATAAAAATATGGTGTGGTGCTGCTTTGCTGTAAAATGATAGGACCCTCAATGATCCATGAATTCTTGATAAAAGATAATATGACCAAATCGGTTTGAGGGCTCGGATTTTAACCAGAAAGTCACAATAATCCACCGGCTGGAAAAGAAATGCTGAGTCGAAGCATAAGATATAAACAGAACTTGATAGACAATTACATAAAATACCTGCACAATGTTATCATTACTAAAGTGGGCAACAACAACCTTTGAGGCCAAGGGTATGTTTACTTCTTTCCAAAGAGGAACTTCACAT
Organism: Atherina boyeri; assembly: GCA_029874935.1. Classification (NCBI taxonomy): domain Eukaryota; kingdom Metazoa; phylum Chordata; class Actinopteri; order Atheriniformes; family Atherinidae; genus Atherina; species Atherina boyeri. The sequence continues at coordinate 4,320 of JAPMNP010718915.1, read as the reverse complement.
CAATAGATTTTTTTTGGAGGATAAGATGTCCTTGTGAGGATTAATTTCAATAGATTTATTTCAGAAGGAAAAATAAATTCAAATGATAAAAAGTTTTAGTTCATTTCATGTTTGTTGGATAAAATTGATAATTATGCAAAAATCAAATAGAAATAAAAAAGGCCTAAAATATAGTTATTTCTTTTTCTACATCCCGTATTTCCGTATTTGTTCTTTTTCACATAAGGTGTTTCATATTTACTTCCATGAATTTAATGACACTCAACTGATGACTGGAGGTTTTATAGATGTGCAGTCAGAGGGATGGAAAATAGATAAAAACAGAGAAAGCAAAGAGGTGATTTGAGTGAGCTGAGCGCTGCTTTATAATGCCAGTCCACTTCCTCTCCCTCTCACTGCAGTCATGCTAAGAGCGGCTGGGCTAAGCTACTCTTGCCCTACATACAGCCTAAACAGCAGATTACTGACTGTCCCTCTAATCCCATGCACCAGGGCATGTGCCACTGTCACCATGCACCAACCACCCAATCACCCTGCAGCCACTGTCAAAGACCCCTGCTGTTCTCTTAGTTGTGTAACCCCCCACCCACCCCACTCCAATCACATCATCTTCCCTGTATCTGTTTTTGGTCAGTCATTTAGGATTTTCGGTTTTAGTCTTATCCAAATAAAGCCTGCTGCAAGCAAGGATATCAAAAACCTTCTTCCATTCGCTTCTCCCTCCCTCTCTCTTACCTAGCAACACCACCCCCACCCCCCTACTTGTCTCCCAGTTTTAACTTCATCATGACCACCTGGCATGGGATAGCTTCCTTCAGTCCCTCATCCTCACCTAAACCACCAGACCTGAGATTAGGGTTAATCTGGACCTTGTGTCATCCTGTATCTATCCACCACCCCCACAGCCCCATTCTTTCCTCCCTACCTCCCTCCCTCCTCTTTACCAAAGAGGCTTTGGTTCAAAATCCTTTATTGTGAACCCCCACTCCCTTTGCAGTGTCTTTCTGCCTGCTGCCAACTGCAACTTTTCCTCCCGCACCACATCCTCAGCCAATCCTTGAACAGATACTGGTAGAACCTGTCCCCAAGCTATGCTGGGTAAGAGATGCAAGCAAAGGATTTTTCCCCCCATTGTCTCTCCCTCCAGAATAGATTTGGAATTAGGCAAGAATTGTCAAGTTTTGCACATGCACAGTGCTAAAAATGAAAAGCTTGATCGTATGAATGAGCATATAAGCATACAATAATGAGTATACATAGAAATTATGCACATTGGATGAAGACTTTCTGTGTGTGTGTGTGAGCGTGTGTATATGCACATATGTGTTTATGTATGATTGAGAATGCTCTCAATTCACATGTACAACAAAATCAGATGCGAGGATACAGAATTCATGCTCCTGCCCCCCCCTCCAGTACAGCCAGCCATGCTCCTGTGGTCCTCTCAGCCTGAGGACAGAGTGAAGGTATGAAGGCCTGAGTTGGATGAGGAGACTCTACAAAGAAGGGGAGAGCAAAGACGCGTAGAGAAAGAAGACAAAAAGGAGGAAAGATACAAAGCGCTAATGCCCCTTTACATTTTTTTTTCTGTGGAAATAAATGGCAAATTCTCCCTGGAGCAAAGTCTCCTGTCTTCAGTTGAAAGGCCAGGAAAAAGCTTTTGGCTGACAGATACTGCTAGAAAAGGAGAATGAGAGGTATAGGGAAGCAGTGACAGATGTAGGCCAGTGAGGAAGGATAAAGAAACATAATGTTTTAGAAGAAAGAAAAAGACCCTTGAGCATGAGAACCTGCATGAATGGGATGTTTTAATGATAAAACAGCATGAAGGATACACTGCAATGATCAGAAGATGCTGAGCTTATAACGTTAATGTCAAATTCCTTGTGTAATCATAATTAGCCAATTTGCTGAGCACTGTTTAATTTATTCTGATTGCACACTGTGTTCATTTACTTAAAAAGTGAGTACATGCAATATAATTTGGGATTATTCATGTGATTCAAAGCAAACTCAGACACTCACCAACAAACATGCATGTTAAAAACACACACAAATGACATGTACTTCATGACATTAATGTTTAAGAAACATTCTTTCATACATAGATGATATATTAAAGGTCTTCCAAATGAATCAGGAACTTGGAGTGGTGATTAAAAAAAAAGAGGAAACATGTTGAGAGAGGGAAAAAGTCAGAGTGCAAGGGGGAGAAACGAAGAATGTTCGAAGTGATTGTGCGAGTGCACAATGTCCACAGAGAGCACGGAGAAGAGAGCAGCCAATGTATTTAATGGATGTAAATTAATTGCTGTCATGTGGATTCTGATCCCGATAAATCAGGGTCAGTGTGGTCTCCGGTGCCATCCCTTCATGGCTGGGGAAAGGCAGGATGGAGCCTTGATCTGATACACTGAGACACACACTGGCACACACATATACTTCTCTATAAAGTCACACAAACTCACACAGAGACATTGATTTGAGTGTCTCAAAGTGCAGAATAGAAAATGTAAGAATTACTGAAGCAAGAGAAGACCTGAAACTATTTGAAAGGTTTTAAGCAAATAAAGACTTAACAGTAATGGAAATAAAATAGAAAAGATAATCATGCTAACAAAAGTTGAAGAATATAATGAAGATGCTGAACCACTCCAAACACATGCAAATGCAGAATATGCCGACATGATATTTTAGATGCTGAGTCTTCTGCCGAAATCTTCAGTGCAAGGAACTTTTCAAAAAAGGCATCTTAAGTCAAAACAGAATACTGGATGCCAACTAGTGCAGACCTAACTGGGTTATAAATGCTATGTGGTTCAATAATTTAGCAATGCTTATTACTGAAAATTACCACTGTGCTTTCTGCTTAGCTAGGCTGCAAAATTGATTTACCTTATTTCCTCTGTCTATGACCATCACAAAGACATCCTGTTATTATGAGGGCTCTGAGAAGGATTGTATGTGTTAATCAGAAAATACGTGAACCGTGTATTTTAATTACAAATCATACAAGGGCAATTTAAAAAACAAAAACCTCATAATGTGTTGCCCACACATTTAAAGAAGCTGCAAAACTTCAACAACACTGAATCATAATTAAAGAACTAAAAAAAGAAGAAAAACCAAAAATAAATAATATAAATTTCTGTCCGATGCTGATGTGAACATTTCCAAATTCTTAAATGCAATATGCAATATACTATGCCCATATTGTGTACTGTTCACTGTGATTTCTTTGATACTGTATGCCCCAAAGCAAATCATTCATGTTCAAACAATAATATCTGAACACGAGCGAAATGGTGCAAAATGGGAAGTAGGTCACATCGCAATTTATTTGACAAAAAGGGATGGGGGTGGGGAACTGGGGCATGCTGTATGCAGAGGCAGCAATAGAAGCGAAGGTTTTTGGGACCACAGATCAGTGTGAGGATGTGTGTGTGAGAGTAATTGATCATTGGTCAGCTTGTAACACAAACAGTTAAGATTCATCAAATTGACTAATGTGGAACTGGGAAAAAAAGGCTTTGTGCTGACAATCATGTAAACTTGTTTTTTCCAGCAATTTAACATGTATTACAAACTACACAAGAAAAAAGCACTTTTTCTTATTAGAAGCTTTGCAAGTGAAACTGACACTGATATGGCAGCCACTGGACCATATTAGCCCAACTGACACAGAGAATGTCAGCAACATTGATCAGTAATCAATGAACAGCCCAACTGCCCTTACCTCTGATACAACTCGACACATAAACACACAAATCAGCTGTGTGTATTGCTATTAATATCTATGGACTCAATATTTAAAAAAAAAAATCCACATAACCTATAAGTAGATACAGGTATTCCCCTGCATAGACACCCACACACTCATAAACGCTCCAGCTTTTTCTGATCCCGTTCAAATCCTGTCATCACTGAACATCACGTCTCTATGACTTGAAAGTTCATGTAGGCCACAAACCTCTGAGTTCCCTCCTGGCCTACAGTGCTAAATGTTACAGCTTATCAAGCAAGACACTTGAGAACAGTGAAGATGTGTTTCCTTGTAGTTCACAGACCTCCAGGCCAGGATTCTGCGTAATTGCTAAAAACGGTGGTGATCCCATTTATCTTAATAGATTTAAACACAAATTTTTAGTAAAATGCAATGCAGGGATTTTACTCTGTACAAACAAAGTGTGTCCTGAAACTGGAAAGAAAGACAATATGTCCCTTCTGATATAAACAGTAAAAGGTTGCAAAAATTAATCTGGATTTATATTGATGTAACTTGGATAATCTAATTGAATACACTGATGCATATATATATAT